>ML314335.1:0-77944 GCA_005239505.1 Nicotiana paniculata | reverse complement strand
GGGGGGGGGGGGGGGGGGGGTTCTCATGAATTGATTCTTGAAAATATAAGTTGATACCTTGCATGCATGATCCTTAATGTCCATAATCTAGTAAGAGGAAGTGGGTTGGGGTAAAATTCACAAATAAAGGGTTGGGAATCTAAGGGGTCACATAATATTCGATAAAATGCTTAAAAGTGTTCAAATAGTATGCATGATTTCCAATTCTAAGTTGAATATGTTTAATTGTAAACTAGATTGATGGTACTAGTCGGTTCGGAGATTTGTGAGTAAAATTTAAAAAGGGATTTCGACCTCAGGTATGTGTGGCTAACTTTAACCTTCGTAGAATCCTCTTGTTGGGTCCGAGTATACGGCATGAGTTCCTTGTTTGAAAATATGTGAATTGATTGTTCAAATGAGTTGAGACATGTTATATGAGATTGTGAAAGGTGTTTTGATGTGCCTATCTTATTATGTGCAAAGCTCGTAAAAGCTCGAGGGTATCGATATGAAAGTATGTATTAATAAATGAAAGAATGTGAATGTGCCCAAGTGTGGGAATGTATATGATAGCTAAAAACCATGTGTGGTAAGTAATGAAAAAGGGTATTGTGAAATGATGTAAATGATTTGAACAATTATGGAAACACCGTGTACATGAATTACTGCTTGGGGAGAGTCATTGTGCCTTGAGCTATAATAGCGAATTGTTGATATGAACTTGTGTTCCTTGAAAGGAAGAATTCTTATGATTTGATTGTTTGTGGTTGCGATTACGAAAAATAATTGTCAGGTGGGATCGGGTTGCGCGTCGTAACACGAACTAATAAGGATAGTGAGTTGTGAGGTAATAAGGGTGGCCGAGCCGAGGTAATAAGGGAGGCCGAGGTAAGGATGGAATGTGATCATTATCACCATTGAAATGAAAATCTATGAAACTTGATGAGACGTGAGGTAATAAGGGTGGCCGAGGTAATAAGGGTGTCCGGTGTAATAAGGATGGAATGTGATCATTATTACTATCGAAATGAAAAATTTGGGAAACTCTTGAATATGGCGATGTTGAAAGGGAAAAAGGAGAGATTGTGAAACTTGTTGATTTTGGTTGCTTCTTTCCACGTGCATTGATTGATTGGTTCTATTACTGTTTCTTACTTGTGTATTGTCTGATTGTACTTGGGATAAAGTTTGTTCATACATACTAGTACTATTCCACAGTACTAACGTCCCTTTTTCCGGGGGCACTACATTTTCTTATATGAATCTAGGTGGTTCTACAGCAGGTAATTCAGCCCACCGTCAGTAGTGCCTCCTCTCCTTTATGTCAGCTGTTCTGGTGAGCCCCACTTCCTCCCGGGGTCACATGTGGCTCATGTCGCCGTATTTTGAGTTATGATGTAGTGTAAGGTATATCCGGGGCATTGTTGCCGGCAAGTAGTATATAAGTCTTTTGTATTCATAGAGGCTCCGTAGACACAATGTGGGGCATGTATATATGTATTTTGGATAGTAAACGTACGGTTTGGAATCGTGGTCCATGTTGTTAATGTTGCATGAAGTTTGTAAGCCTTTGGTATCATGTGTTGGTAACGATAAAAAGTAGAAAGGAATTGAAGTTGTAAGTTTATGCTAAAGTTATAAATTCCTATTTCGCATGAATAATGTATATTGAAATCGCGGGGTAACGCATGGGATAGGAAAGGCAAATCAGGTTCGCTTGGCTGGGTTCACTCGGTTAGGTGCCGATCTCGTCCCTCGATTTTGGGGCGTGACACTATATTATTCCTTGTTGGTACATTATATCATTTCTTTTTTGGGCTGCTTTTCCATGATTATTGAGAGCCCGTGAGACTAGAGAGGTTGATGACTGAGTGAGGCCGAAGGCCTGATTGTGAGGTATTGATACCATAATACGTGAGTTTTTCGTGCAGATCCAGATATTCATACCGTAGTATGTGAGTTGTCCGTGTGGATCCTGACATGATACTGCAACACGTGAGTTGTCCGAGCGGATCCTGATATGATACTATAACACGTGAGTTGTCCGTGCGGATTATAGCGCTTGGGCTGTAGGAACCCCTCCGAAGTCTGTACACCCCAGTAAACGCAGATACCTATTGAGTGCGACTTTTGAGGGCTGAGTGCCAAGTGATGAGCTATTAAGCAAATCTGAGTGATTGTTGCCCTGAGAGGTTGTATTTGCTTTCATTGTTGTCATAGATAGCTGCCATGTATCACTATTTGAACCTCCGGGAGATATTATATCCAAGTTTTACTTGAACTTGGCTTGTATAAACTGATTTGACTTAAATTTCCCGATTTGAAAGCATGTCTATTTTTCCTTGTTGAAACTACAGAAATTATGGTACTGGTCAATGTGCTTCCAAGTATGTGTTTATCCCTGAATTTAACTTCTGTCTTCTGAAACTAAATAATATCTTTTTAACTTTGTGGGAAAATAATATTCAGTATGTTTATATTTTTGTAATCATATAAAATATAAAGCAAAATGACAAACATTCTAAATATTAGATTACATTTACAACAATATTTCTTCCACAAATAACTATATATTGTACTTTTAAGAGGGATATTAATATCGACAATAAGAGTTCTGGTTATGCAGAGCGACCAAAACATTAGAAAGAAATATATACAAAAAAATCATCTACAAAGAAGTGTTCAGTAAGATACCATCACATTAAATACTTTTAAACTACAATACATAATTATCTTATTAACATGACTAGATTGATCATTTGTGTAACTTCTGATGATGTCCGTTTATTTTGAATTCACGTATTATGCTAATGTAATAAATTTTTTCGGCATTTGGATGATTGTTTAGAATGCATAAAATTTCTCCCATTAATTTGTTATTCCTTCATATAAATAAATATTTAAATCATTACATATCATTTTTAACAGGCAACGCACATTTATAGATACTAGTAAATCTTGAAGATCGGAAAGAGAATAGAAAAAGAATCCAACCCCAACTCCTGGAAGATGTGGTACAAAAAGACAGGGAAGACTGAAGAGAGAAAAACTAGACAACATACAGAAGAAACATACATAATGTACTTGAAATCAACATAACATTCTATGTATATATTAACAACAGGATAGGTAGATAGATAGAGAGAGATGCGTTACACTTTCGGGTTTGCCGAAGATGGAAGCAACAGATGTGGTAACTTCAGAGAAGATAGCATCGATGTTGTCAACTCCATCCAGATTCACATTTGTAGAAAAATAAAAGCATGGCATGATTCCCCTCTCTTTTGAATTGCTCTGGATGGAAGCTTACTAGTAATTTATAGGAGAAGTTAATTAGTTACGAATAGATTGCAACTTGCTGCATGTTTTTCTTGACATGTATCAAAGCAAACAATGGGGGTTGGTCTTTCTTTAATTTCTTTTAATAATAAAAGATGCAAGTGGAAATTAAGAGGACAGGGCACATGGTGGATGGTGGATATGTATCACTGATTTCGTTCTAGGGACTATGACAGCATTTGGACTACAAGTGGAGAAGAGAATGTTTACATTGATGTGAAATTAGCTAGTCATCATTTTGTTAAAGAAGGATTAGAGTGCATAATAGAACATACCACTAAAGTAGGACTCATATTAGTCCATGATCTACATAAAGCAATTAACTCCTAATTCAACTAATTCCTAAAAATCAGAACTTAATAGGCGTTTGAACACAAATTACAAGATTTTTTTTTTTCAAATTTGGAATTTCACTAAAATTTGATTTGAAAATGAAGTTGTGTTTCAACTTTGTTCGGGCTCTTAGACTGACACAAACTAAGAAATCATTACTCCTAAAGACAATCAAACTTCAGTTTCTTGAGCTCTTCCATAGTGCCAATGCCCATCAACTTTCTAAGATTTTTGACAGGCAGAAATCTGAGAGGTCTTGTGAAAATATATAAAGTTGTACTTTTATTGTTCCTTTATTGTTGAGATCTCGCTGAAAATAATACTTCACATTAATGTGCTTTCTTCTTTCATGATGCAGATGATTCTTTGATAACTTGATGAAAGAACTGTTGTTACAAAATATTGTAGTGGCTCTTCCTTGCTTGAACTGTAGCTCTTCAAGGATCCTCCTAAGCCAAATAACTTGACAAACAGAAGCTATAGCGGCAATAAATTCAGCTTCTATACTTGATAATGTAACAATACTCTTAAGACCACGACCATACTCTTCTGGCTAGCATAGACATAGCCTGAAGTACTCTTTCTATCATCTTGATATGTCATACAATCACTATCAGTAAAGCCAGTCAAATCTGAAATTTCTCCCTTATTGTAGAAAAATCTAAAATTCTTGGTTCCGTGTATAACGAAGAATTCTCTTCGCAACTAGCAGATGTATCTCAGTTGGGTTCTCCATATATGTACTTATAAGATCGTTGATGTCCGGTCTTGTGGTAGTTTCGATAGAAACTAAGGGTCCACCATCAGTTCCCAAACAAGCAGTAAATAAGGAACACGCGATATTTACGTGGAAAACTCCCTTCTAAATAGATTAAAATCAATTACAATCGAGGAATTAAACTCTTAATTTCTCGCATTACAATTACTTTATTGTAAGCCTTTTGCAATAACTCTATTATAAAGCAACACTCTTGATTAACTCTAGTCAAACAACCAAAACAATAATGGTTATATGATGTCCTACGAAATACTTCTAAAAATATGTGTAAAGACAAAGACACAACAAACTTAAGGACTCAAGACATCTTCAGCATTGGGACCTGGTCCTTGGCTTGTAGCAACTTTGTTCTTGAGTGTACCTGGAGGAAACAGTGGCGGCTGGCACTTAATGATAAGGTATTTCAGATTCTCAAGTGTTAGGTCAAACCTTGTATAATGTTGTTTATACATGAGAGAGCACGTGTGAAGAGATAAGGACATTTAAGCTTTTGTTTTGGCCTCTAGCGACAACGGTTGTACTGCTGCCCTGCTGCTAAATGGTACCGTGAAATAGCTTTTACAACTGTAGGATTAGTTGTACGACAGTTGAGGAACCTAATCCTATCTATTCCCTTTGCAGTTCTCTTATTTGGTTTCCTTGAGAGTTAGACCAGACAACTGAGCATGTCACGATAAGCGCAATGGAACTTATTGTATCAGGTTCCTATCTAGTTCCTCCATGAAGTTTGGAAAATAACCAAAACCATAAACACATAACTTATCAATTTCTCCTTTTTGAATGATGACAAACTCAGAATTGATATTCCTTTTGAGAACCATATTCCCAGCATGTTCCCCTACGAAACAGATGCCTCCCCTCTGAGAAAAAGATTCATGTTGCTAGTTATACCCCCCCCTTCCCCCTAAGAAGTATAAGGGGTCCTTTGGTAGAGTGCATAAGAATAATGCTGAATACGGTATATTAGTAATGCTGATATTAGTTATGTGTGCATTAGTTGTGCTGGCATTAGTTATGCTGACATATTTCTTATCCATTACTTGGTTTGATGTATTACAAGCATTGCACATGTGACGACCCAAAGGATCATCTCCGATGTTGTTACCTATTCTGTACTCCCGAGGGCTTGAAAACCTCATTTGTATTTGCCTCGATTTGCTTGTGCAGTCCGGGCGTGTAGCCGGCTTAAATATGTAATTCTGTGAAAAATGCTAAGATTTGATAATAAAATGAATAAATTTGACTTTGGTCAACATTTTGAGTAAACGGACCCGAACCCGTGATTTGACGGTCCCGGAGGATCCGTAGGATATTATGGGACTCAGGCGTATGCCAGAAATCGAATTCTGAGGTCCCAAGCCCGATAAATGAAGTTTTGAGTAAAATTGTTTTTCTGAAAATATCTAAGGAAATTGAAACTGAAATCTGATTAGAAGTGATGGTATCAGGCCGTATTTTGGTTCCGGCACCCGGTACAAGTCTTATATATGGTTTAAGTCCTTTCTGTAAAGTTTGGTTGAAAACAGATTTCGTTTGACGTGTTTCAGACTTAAAATGGAAAATTTGATGTTTTATGAAATTTGATAGAATTCATGGATTTCGAGGCTTAATTCGATGTGTATGATGTTATTTTGGCGATTTGATCGCACAGATAAGTTCATAGGATATTTTTGAGGTAGTGTGTATATTTGGTTTGGAGCCCGAGGGCTCGGGTGAGTTTTGGATAGGCATTGCATTTTTCTGAACTTGGAACTGCTGGTGTGACTGATCTGCAGGCTTCGCGTTTGCGAAGCAAGCATCGCATTTGCGAAGCCAGCATCGCAAATGCGAAGGTGCACTGACTGGCAAGGGATCGCAAATGCGAGCTATTCATCGCAAATGCGAAGTCCCTCCTCCTGCACAGTGTTTGCAAATGCAAGCCATTCATCGCAAATGCGAAGTCCCTCATCCTGGACAGTGATCGCAAATGCGAGCCATTCTTCGCAATTCCCTTGTGAGGGGTGTTCGCAATTGCGAACCCCTGTTCGCATTTGCGATACAAACTAGTAGCCTGCCCTGTACAAAATCGAGTTTTTACTTCATATTTCATATTTTCTCAAACTCAACACTCTTAGGCGATTTTTCCAAAGAACAAGACTCTTCCAAATCAGTTGTAAGTGGTTTATACTCATTTTTTTCAATCATTAACATCATTTAACATGTTTTCAATTTAGAATCAAGATTTCCATGGGTGAAAATTGGGTGTTTGGGGTAGAACTTAGGTTTTTCTAAAATTGGGATTTGAGTGGGTGATTGACCTCCGATTTGGAAGATTTTTATATGGCTAGACTCATGAGAGTACGAAGGTTCTGAAAATGTAAAATTTACCTTACCCCGAGATGCTGGCCTGAGGGGCATTTTGTTCATTTCACCTAATTTCGCGTCGTGACCTTGAATTAAATAGTAGAATCAGTTGCATGAGATGTTATTTACGGTATGAAATTTATTTGAATAGATTTGGGCTATTTGGAGTCGGATACTCGTGACAAACGTGTGGTTTCGGGTTGATTGCTATACTTCGGACGAGGTAAATGTTTGGTCTAACCTTAGCTTGAGGAAATAGGAGTTGAGTATAAATTGCTACTTGGTAATTGTCAAATACAATGTATAGGCATGGGTGATAGTATCTATACATTGTTGTCTAGCATGACCGTGAGTCCTTATATTGTGAACATTCTGATTTTGTGATAATTTCCATGCTTAATTGACAATTCCTAGATGTTGTGAAGAAATATGAGATATTACATCTTTGGAGAATTGACTCAAATTGTGAAACGGATAGTGAAGAAATATGAGATATTACATCTTTGGAGCATTGGCTCAAATTGTGAAACGAATAGTGAAGAAATATGAGATATTACATCTTTGGAGCATTGGCTCAAATTGTGAAACGAATAATGAAGAAATATGAGATATTACATTCTTTGGAGCATTGTCTCAAGTGATAGAACAAATCATGGAAATGAAAGTGAAAGAAAGAGAAAGAGTTATTGAAATATACCCTTGCCGAAATTTAATTGTGTAATTGATGTCCCCTTGCCGGGATTTAATTATGTAATTGATGTTCCCTTGCCGGGATTTAATTGTGTAATTGATGTTCCCTTGCAGGGATTTAATTGTGTAATTGATGTTCCCTTGCCGGGATTCCTATATCTATTATGTTTACTTCCTTGCCTTGTTTGTGATTGTTGTTTGGGTGAGGAAGTGTGTTAAAGCACGAAGGGTGATGCCGTGCACTTGTCTTGGTGAGAATGAGAGTAAATCACGAAGGGTAATGTCGTGCACTTTTCTTGGTGAGAAATAGAGTAAAGCACGAAAGGTGATGCCGTACATTGTTTGATATTGTCTCCCTTGCTGGGATGTTGAGATTTCTGTTATTGTTCCCTTGTCGGGATTTCTATTTTTATTCGGCTTACTCCATTGCTCTTGTTTGTGATTGATGTTTGGGTGAGGAAGAGTGCTAAAGCACGAAGGGTGATGTCGTGCATTGTTTGTTATTATGAGGAAAAGAGTGTAAAGCACGAAGGATGATGTCGTGCCGTACGATGTACCATTACGTACCATATTCATTGATTATACTATGAGGAAAGAGAGTAANATATGTGTACTAAAGTTCTTTATTCGGCTTACTCCATTGCTCTTGTTTGTGATTGATGTTTGGGTGAGGAAGAGTGCTAAAGCACGAAGGGTGATGTCGTGCATTGTTTGTTATTATGAGGAAAAGAGTGTAAAGCACGAAGGATGATGTCGTGCCGTACGATGTACCATTACGTACCATATTCATTGATTATACTATGAGGAAAGAGAGTAAAAGCACGAAGGGTGATGCCGTTCCATGATTTACATTGATTACATTATACATTGCATAGTGAGGACGAGAGTAAAAGCACGAAGGGTGATGCCGTGCAAGTTTGTGATTTCTTGTCCTTAAAGATATGTTGGCTTTGTGGTTCTTTTCCTTATTGAGATTTCTTATATGAAACTGTTATCTCCCCACAGCATGTTCCCCTTCCTTTATTCATTGTTTTCTCCCTATATTTCTTATCCGTTGCATATATGTATATATATTTATTTGAACTGCACAGGTTTATTTGGTAGTCTGGTTCTAGCCTCATTACTACTTCGCCGAGGTTAGTCTAGGCACTTACTCAGTACATGGGGCCGGTTGTACTGGTGCTACATCTGCACTTCTTTATGTTGGGCAGATTACGCAGCTGGACCCGGAGGACATCATTAGTGGGAGTGTCTTCCAGCTCATTATAGAGGCTTCGAGGTATACCCACTGGCGTTCGTGGGCCTTGGCGTCTCTTCCATCCCTTTGTCTTCGATTCTGTCTTCTTTTTCCTTTAGTTTCAGGGGCAGGCATGTATTTCCTTTCAGACTTGTATGTAGCACTCTTAGACAGTTCGTGAGTTAGTTACACCAGGTTTTGGGAAATTTTGCGTCGATGTATTGTAATTGTCTTTACTTAGCTTAAGACCGTATTTATTTCCGCCGTTTAATTTGTGAACTGATTTACTTTATTCTGTTAGGATGAGGTTATGATGCTAGTTTAACTACATACGTTGGCTTGTCTAGCGGGTTCAACGTTAGACGCCATCACGGCCCGACGATGGGATGGCGGGGCGTGACAGCACAATTTCTAAAAGAATTGTTTGTTTACAAAAATACCCTCATTACCAGTCCAACTCTTTATTTTATTTTAAAAGAAACATATGTTGATGAATGTTTTTATATGGAAAAGATTTAAAAAAAATTATTTGATTTGTCTACCTATATTGTAGTGTAGAACTGAATATTTATGTATAAAAAAGAAAATATGCTAAGCATTTATTTATTTACCAGAGATGTAATTTTATTTTCCGTTTTCTTGCATTATTTCAAACTTGCATTAATATAATAGTGGAGTATATTTTAATCAAGCATAAATTTTGAGGGACAATTTTATCTTTAACCAAGCTAATGTATGCATTAAAACTCATTGCATTGTTAATACCATGGTTTCTTATGCATTAGTTATGTATATGATAATACCAAATGTGGTGTATAACTAATGATTATATAACTAATGCATAGGTTCAAAACGTGTACCAAATAAGGTATTAATACTACACAAAGCTAATGTATGCATTATCTTATCTAATGCATCCTATCAAACGACCCCTAAGTATCTTCCCCATTTTGGCATCATTAAAAAGAAGCTATAATAAGCACATGAAAAAAGAATTCCAGCAACATTAACTCATGCTATTTTTGTGCACACGACATGGCTAAAAATAGAACTTCAAGAAATAAATATGGTACGAAGTAGATAATTATTGCTCACTAATTAAGGATAGAATCAAAGTAACAGTAGTACCAATCACACAAATATTACAAATTCAACAACTAAAGTGCCACAGTCATTAGGTAGTAACAACAAAAGGAGGACATGATTAGAATAGGACTGAAAAGGGGTTCAAAAATAGAAGACACTTGATTGGATAAAGGAAGGATTAATGAGCAAAGGACTTGTGGAGTCAATCCACTCTTTCATTTGCAAATCTTTGATCAGTGATCAACTACTCCTTAAGGTTCTTAACACGTTTCCTCAACTCGGAATTCTCAACCTTCAACTTTGAAATCGCTTCCCCTTAGGAGCTACTGGAACCAGGTTCCTGGCTGACCTGAGTAAGCTGGGACTGCAGAATAGTGTTTTGAGCTTCCAGGCGCTTGATATCTGCATTTGCTGACTCTTGTGCATGAATCATTTGAGTTGCCCCCTCTACCTCCCTTCTTTACCACACACTCACATTCTTCCAGTGTACTCATGGTAAGAATTGCTTTGTAGTCTCCACAGAAGCTTTTCCCAATGGAACCTCAAAGTACTCAAAGACCTTAGTAAGGAGGAACCCATAAGGGAGACCATGATTGCCATCCTTAAGGTCGGCCACCTTAACATGTGTTCATTAATGATGCCAGGAAGGCTAATAGAGGAAAAGCATACCAGTTCTTCTAGGAGAACCAGGTCCGCAATAGAGGTGATGGATCTTCTCTCAGCCCTAGGCAGTAACACCTTGATCACCGGCTCAAACAACAGGTGATATTCTAGTTGAAGAGATTTGTTATACACCCTTCCCAAACAGAACGGCTTGCTTCTCAATGATCAACTTCTTAAAATCAAGGGAACTAGTTCCCTCCAGTCTTTTCAGCCCATCTGTGGGCACCTCAAGAATCTCTCCAAGTGTTCCCTCATTTAGGACAAACTCTTTTCCATTAATCTTTAGACAACGTGTGTCCCCATCCACCATAATCAGTCCAGTATATAAACTTCGCATGTCATCTTCATATGCCTTTGGACTTGGGATTTCAAAAAGGTAGACCCACTTTTGGAATTCAACAATTTCCATAAGTTTTCTCATTTCTGGTTGCTCAATGATTTCAGGTTAAAAGAATCGACCCCACACAACTTTTTGTTTCTTGAGATTGACCTTTCTTTCCAACTCAGATAACTCCACCCTTGCCCTTTTTGAGGAACCAGGTTCCTTGGTGCCTTTTCCTCAAAGGCTTCTTCGTCTTCTCCACTTTCTCTTTCTCCTCTTCTTCTTCTTTCTCCACTTCATCACCCTCATCACTCAGAACTGCTTTCTCAGACAATGGCTTCTTTCGTTTAGTAGCAATTATTTTCTTCGAATTTTTCCTAACAAGAGGAGTTGTTTCCTTCATAGGATCCTCATCATCCACATAAACCACATATGATGGAGGCACATTTTCCTAATCAACTAACCTGCTCTTCAGTAGTCTCCTTTTCTTATTCTTCTCTTTAGTAGCTTTCAAAGCATTATCGAACTCAGCTTTTCTTTGCTGTCTAGTAGTAGGGCATTTAGGAACTGCATTAGTTTTTGTTTTACCACCGCCCTTAGCAGTCAAAAAGCTGATAACATCTTGATTACTAGAATAAACACTTTAATCACTCTCATGAGAATAATCATCAAAAACAGACTTCATTGACAGATACTCTATTTCTAAGGGAACAATAATAGGAAAATCATATAGGGGTGTGTCAACACTGTCCGGGGAGGTTCTGTAGAAACTGATGTTTCGTCCCAAGAAGGAGCAGAGGTCTCCACTTGGGCAGAGAGACGAGGTCCCTCTGTAGGTTCCCCTGTAGTGCAAACAAAAATATGTCCCCCTTCACCTTGTATCCCCCCTTAACACAGTGGTTCCCCCTGAGTCTCTTCACTAACACCACCTGTTATTGACCCCTCAACCAAACTCTCCACAACAATAGACTCCTTTTCAAGATGAGTAGATCCCTTTTTGTCTATAGCACTAACAGTTTCCTCAACATCCATACATAACACCTCTTTAATAGTAGAAAAGGATGGAATGTTACCTAACATAGACGAGATACTCAGAATATTTCCCTTAGAAGCCGGAGCCTCAGAAGTTCCAGATGCATGTGATCCCTCAGCATCACCAGAACCTAACTTTTCTTCCCATCTCACTTCCTTTGTCACAGCAGATTGAATCAATACCTCGACACCTTCATCGCTTTCTAGAATTTCTTCTGTGGTTTGAAGGGATTGAGAGGTGGATATTGGGTTTTTTGAGTCAACTTTCTCAATAGGAGTAGAAGGAGATGAAGAAGAAATTAACTTCTTGGGAGTTTGGTTTTTATGATTTCACTGGGGACCAGACCAGATGTTTTGGGAGGAGTGATTGTGGGATTGGTTCATTGGAAATTGGGGCTTTTGTGGGAGAAGGTTTTGGCTCAGATCCAGATGGAGTGACCACTTTAGATGAAGATGTGGCTGTGTTGTCTTCAGACTATTGAGGAATAGGAATTTCTTGTTGAGACATGTTTGATTTTAGGAGCAAAAGACAAGAAGAAGAGGGTTTGATGAAAGAGAGAAAGCGAGGTTCTTCTTTTGAAGTGGGAAAGAGACAAAAAATTTTAGGTTTATAAAGTGAAACGAGGACCGGTTACAAACGGGTGTGAGAAAAGAACCGGATCAACGGGTTGATTGGGAGAGGTTGTAACGTTTGGGCTTAAAAACAATTAGAAGAGGCAGGAACAAAACAATGGCGTGGTGCCTTGTCACGACCCAAAGTCCATCTAGTCGTGATGGCCTAACTCAACCTGCTAGGTAAGCCAATTAACAATTATCCAATTATAGTAAAACTAATATTACAATTAAATAAAAACGTTACTGAACCTTATACATTCCCCCAAGGACTGGTAGTACAAATCATGAGCTTCTAAGAATAGAGTTTACAAAGCTGATATGAATTAAATACATCATCTGTTCGAAAAGTACATAAATAGAGTTTTTTGAATCTAAGGCTACCATGAACAAGAAGCAATTACAACCGGAATACATGTACATCTTCAAATCCATCTCCCATCGAACACAACAACATCAACAGCCAACATCTGCACGTAAGGTGCAGAAGTGTAGTATGAGTACAACCGACCCCATGTACTCAGTAAGTAACAAACCTAACCTTAGGTTGAAAGTAGTGACGAGCTAGAACAAAGGTCGGGTCCAATAACAACAGCCAAAAATAGTTCATAACAACGTAAAGAAAATAATAAAAGGAGTAACTTAGAGATAAAATGCTTAGCTTTTCATAGTTTTTCCGAAAATAGTTCTGCTTTTCAAGTATATCAGCAAAAACCCAACTCCTTTACCGAACTCGTCAAAAATACGAGTAAGTTTAAAAACTGTGAGTTTTTCCCAAAATCCTTTCAACAATAAATATGATGTTTCACTTTCCTTTCAGATAGCAAGAGTAAAATACCTCTTTATGCCCATATATCAAGATGTATGAGAAGTCATGAATGATGTGATATTATACAACCTGAGGAAAATGTATCTCTATGCATGTATGTCAAGTGTGCATGCCAAGTGCAGTGCGAATCAGTGATAAAAACCATATGCATACTCTCAGAGTATCAATTTGCTCACTCATCCCAGTCATTCAGTCCTCCCATACACTCAGTCCTCCAGGCACTCAGTCATCCCAGTCACTCAGTCCTCCCAATCACTCGGTACTCGCACTTAGTAGGTACTTGTGCTAACTGGAGGTGTGTATAGACTCCAGAGGGGATCCTTCAGCCCAAGCGCTATATCAAGCCAATCATGCCATAAAATCAATGAAACATGTTGCGGCGTGCAGCCCGATACCATAAATATCCTCACAATCAGGCCCTCGGCCTCACTCAGTCATCAATCTCTCCAGTCTCTCGGGCTCTCAATGTCATGAAATATAAGACTAATAATAATTATGTGATATATCAATATGTAGCAACAGAGACTGAGGTAATATATGAAATGGATGAACATAACTGAGTATGAAATTGCAATGTAAGCAAATAACTCAACAACAGTAACGACCTCAATAGGTCCCAATAGAATAAGCACGTAGCATAGACATGGTTTTTAACATGAATCACAGCTCAATAGCTCATGTACGTAGAGATTTCATGGTTATATATAAGATCAGGTAGCTATACAGTACCACATAAATAACGGAATTACAACTTACACGTTGCACGCCCACACGCCCGTCATCTAGTGTGTGCTTCACCTCAACACTAATCATATAATA
The DNA here is from genome assembly GCA_005239505.1 of Nicotiana paniculata. Classification (NCBI taxonomy): domain Eukaryota; kingdom Viridiplantae; phylum Streptophyta; class Magnoliopsida; order Solanales; family Solanaceae; genus Nicotiana; species Nicotiana paniculata. The sequence continues at coordinate 63,879 of ML314335.1, read as the reverse complement.
TGTAATTCGGGGTTTCATACCGTTAGCACCAAGTTTAGAAGTGTTACTTACCTCGAACAAGACAATTCCAATACTAAGCGAGCCAAGCGATGCTCCAAAAATGCCATCTCGCACGTTCTAACCTCCGAACGGCTCGAAACTAACCAAAAACAACTCAAATACATCAAATAATGCTAAGGGAACTAATCCCAATCGAAAAAGGTCAAATCTTTAATCAAAAGCCCAAAATCGGCCAAAAGCCCAATCGGTCCCGCACCTTGGAAACCGGAAAAATTTACAAAATCCGACAACCCATTCAATTACGAGTCCAACCATATTAGTTTCACTCAAATCCGACTCCAAATCGATGTTCAAAAACCAAAAAATCACATTATGAAACTTTAGGCCAAAACCCCAATTTCTCTTTAAAATTCATCAACCAGTTGCCAAAAATGAAAATAGATTCATGGAATAAGATCAAAACCAAGTGTAGAACACTTATCCCAATTATTGTGATGAAAATTGCTCCAAAAGTAGCCTCAATCCGAGTCCCACATCTCAAAATATGAAGAAAGAACCAAAACCTCAATTTTATAGTTTCTGCCCAGCTTTTTCACATATGCGGTTAAAATGTCGCATCTGCGACCTTCGTTTTTGCGGAAAATACTTCACTTCTGCGAAAAATAGCCTTGCCCGGCAACCTCTGCACCTGCAATATTAAACTCCATTTCTGCAAAGACCCTCGCACCTGCGCTTCCACTCAACGCACCTACGCATCCGCACCTGCGCCTTTTTCTCCGCTCCTGTGGGCCTCCTCATCCAGGTCTTATCCCGCTTCTGCGAGTGCATTTTTGCTTCTGCGACCATCGCACCTGCACAAAACTAGCCGCATATGCGATCACACCAGAACCAACAACTCCTCAACAATTCAACATGAAATGCAAATGATCTGAACCTCATCTGAAACTCCGCTGAGCCCCTCGGGACCCCGTCAAAATATACCAACGAGTCCCACAATATAATACAGACCTACTCGAGGCCTCAAATTACACATAAAAACATTAAAATGCCGAATCACATCTCAAATAAAAATCTATGAACTTTGAACTTTTCAACTTCAATAACTCATGCCAAAACATAGCAAATCAACCCGGAATGAACCCAAATTTTGCGCATGAGTCCCAAATGACATAACGAAGCTATTCCAATTCTCGAAACCGCAATACGAACCCATTACAAAAAAAGTCCACTCCCAGTAAAACGTTTGAACTTTCCAAACATTCAAATTTCTAATTTTTCGCCAATTTGTTCCAAAACCTTCTACAACCATCCAAACTCTGTTTCGGAGTCAAATTCACAGAAAGTCGAAGTTGGTCAAGTCTTCCCAGTTAAAGCTTCAACAATGAAATTCATTCCTCCTAATCGATTCCGAATAACCTAAAAACCAAAACCGACGATTCACATAAGTCACAATACATCATACGGAGCTACTCATGCCCTCAATCTACCGAGAAAAGTGCAATTGCTCAAAAAGACCAGTTGGGTAGTTACATCCTCCCCCACTTAACTATATGTTCATCCTTGAAGGTGCCAAGAGTTGTTCCCAAAGCCATCAAACTGCCGTATAACCTTACCATGCACATACCCGGGGGTGATCCCACGTCACCCTATCCCATATAGGTCTGATAACACAACATAACTGAGATTTTCTTAATTCAACCTAGCCCATAAGCCTTAGAATCCAATTTGTAACATCCGAATTTTTTTATAATATTAGAATCTCACATCAACAATCTGCATAAGTTTGAACAAGTTGTATTAAGCCATATCCATAATCCAAGATGTAATCACATGATATACCGCGTAACTCAAATGCTCATAGCAATGAAATCTAATAACAACAGCTGCCCAAAACAACCCAATTACGGTAATAAACCTCATGTCAAACCAAACCTCGTCCTAAAACCTTCATACACTATCGATGATGAAAGAAACACGCGAAAACTTATAACCATTCATCAGACCGACAAGTCATGGAGCTCCATCTCCTTCAACAAGACTATAGCCAATTTCTAAGCCAACTTTCGATATTATCCTTCCAAATATACCGCAATCAAATCCGATAGCACCCATCCTAGATCCGACGACTTTATCTTATCAAATACCAACTACTCTACTGACACCCAACACCAATACTACCCGGAGCCACAAACCGTTGTATCCATGCACCAATAAGAAACAATCCAAACGTACTCAATCATGATAGAGACTCAAACAAGAGAACTGTCTTGCAAGCTCAACGGGTACCACCACAATGCAATTTTAAGAACCCATCATACACGGTAGAACCATAACAAACGAATCTAACACAAATTATCATATCTCAACATAACTTTGCAGCAATGCCCGACCCCATCCAAACACTGGACTATATGAGATACCTCGAGCCACTATGCTCAAAATAAATAAGCACGCACAATTCAAAATCAAGTACTCAAGGTGCATGACCATAACCACGGAGAAGCAAATGACACAATGCCGCACAAACCCCAAAGAACATAACCAATGCGCAATCAATCAAGCATCACCCACATACCCATCTCGTGCAAATTTCACTATAAGGCCCCAATTGAACCGCACCATGTATGCATACAACCAATGAATCACAACCTCTCGTAGCATAGAAGAGTAACTCACAGAACATATCAGAAAACAAATAAGCTCAACAACAACCGAGTGGCACATCTGTGACGACCCAAAGGGTCATCACCTATGTTATTACCCATCCTGTACTTTCGAGGCCTTAAAAACCTTATTTGTATATCTTCGATTTGCGTGCACAGCCCGAGCGCGTAGCCGGACAACTTAAATATGTAATTATGTGAAAAATGCTAAGATTTGATAATAAAATGAATAAATTTGAGTTTGATCAACATTTTGGGTAAACGGACCCGGACCCGTGATTTGACGGTCCCGGAGGGTCCGTAGGAAAATATGGGACTTGGGCGTATGGCTGGATTGGAATTCCGAGGTCCCAAGCACGAGAAATGAATTTTGTAGTAAAATTGTTTTCTGAAATGATTAAGGAAATTGGAAATGAAATCTGATTAGAAAGTGATGGTATCGGGCCCGTATTTTGGTTCCAGAGCCCGGTACAGGTCTTATATATGGTTTAAATCCTTTGTGTAAAGTTTGGTTGAAAACGGATTTTGTTTGACGTGTTTCAGAGTTAAAATGGAAAATTTGAGGTTTTATGAAATTTGATAGAATTCATGGATTTTGTGGCCTAATTCGATGTGTATGATGTTGTTTTGGCGATTTGATCGCACGGGCAAAGTTTGTAGGAGGTTGTGTGAGTAATCTGTGGAATTTGGTATCGTTCCGAGATATATAGGTCAGTTCGGCACGTTGTTAGCGAGGGTAGAAAACTTAAAATTCCTAAGTTTGGTTCTTGAGGTTTAGGGGTGTGATTTCGAGTTTTAGCGTCGTTTTGAGTGTTCCGAGGGCTCGAGCGAGTCCATATTATGATTTGGGACTCGTTGGTACATTTGGATTAGGGCTCGGGTGGGCCCAGGTGCCTTTCGAGCACCTAAAAACCAGCAAAATCAGCTGCTGGTGCACCTGCTATGGTGTGTGACTGCAGGTGCGGTTGCCCAGCATCGCAGGTGCGAGACCGCAAGAGCGGTCCCAGGCATCGCAGGTGCATTCACTAGTGGCCTGGCCAGCCTTCGCAGGTATGGAGCATTTCATCGCAGGTGCGGTCTCCCCTTCGCAGGTGCGATCCCAGACCCCCCAGCCTAATTTCGCAGGCGTGAGGTTCTCCTCGCAAGCGCGAGACCATAGGTGCGGTCCCAGCCATCGCAGGTGCGATCACTGTTCAGGCAGTGAGTTTATGTACGAGTTTTAAACCCATTTTCCTCATTTCTCACCTTCTTCCTTAGGTTAATTCCACAATTTTTAAGAGCTTTCGACCAGGTCTTGTGAGGTAAGTAAACTCCACCCATAAATGTTTTTCATGAATGTATCTTAGCCTAATCAACTACACAAATTAGTGCAAAAATTCAAGAAAATGGGTAGTGACCTAGAACTTGTGATCACCTTAGAATTTTCTGTGAATTGGCCATGAAATCAAGTAAAAATCGTATATTTATTATCCTTAGGCTTTGGGTGAGTGTTCCCTTCAAGAATTGCAAGAATCAGAGAAAGCGGGCCCGGGGTCGAATTTTGATAAATTTGAAAGAATGCTAGGAAATGGATAATTAGGCCATGTAATTAAATCTTTGAATCCTTATTTATATACTTGAGTTGATTATGTCTAGATAATACCATTCCGGAGTCGAATTCTAAAGGAAAGGTGGTGTTAGAGGGTTGATTGCCACACTTTGGACCCGAGGTAAGTGTTCAGTCTAACCTTAGCTTGAGGGAATAGGAGTTGAGTATAATTTGCTACTTGCTAATTGTCAAATACGATGTATAGGCATGGTGACGAGTATCTATACATTGGTGTCTAGCATGACCGTGAGTCCTTATATTGTGAATATATTGATTTTGTGGTAATTTCCATGCTTAGTTGATGATTTCTATATGTTGTGAAGAATATGTGAAGGGAATTGTATTCTGTAAACTCTGTTGGAGAATTGGCTCAAATTGTGTAATGAATAATGAAGAAATATGAGATATTACGTCTTTGGAGCATTGGCTCAAATTGTGAAATGAATAATGAAGAAATATGAGATATTACATCCTTTGGAGCATTGGCTCAAGTGATAGAATAAGTCATGGAAATGAAAGTGAAAGAAAGAGAAAGAGATATCGAAATATACCCTTGCCGAGATTTAATTGTGCAGTTGATGTTCCCTTGCCGGGATTCAATTGTGTAATTGAAATATACCTTTGCTAGGATTTAATTGTGAAGTTGATGTTCCCTTGGCGAGATTTAATTGTGTAATTGATGTTCCCTTGCCGGTATTTAATTGTGTAATTAATGTTCCCTTGCCGGGATTAGAAGGCTATTATCGTCGGTTCGTGGAGGGGTTCTCATCTATTGCAGCCCCGATGACCAGGTTGACCCAAAAGGGTGCCCAGTTCAGATGGTCGGACGAGTGTGAGGCGAGCTTTCAGAGGCTCAAGACAGCTTTGACTACGGCACCGGTGTTGGTTTTTCCCACAGGTTTAGGGCCTTATACAGTCTATTGCGATGCTTCCCGTATTGGGCTTGGCGCAGTGTTGATGCAGGATGGCAAGGTCATTGCTTATGCTTCGAGGCAGTTGAAGATTCATGAGAAGAACTATCCAGTACATGATTTTGGAGTTGGAAGCCATTGTCCACGCATTGAAGATTTGGAGGCACTATATTTATGGCGTGGCGTGTGAGGTGTTCACTGATCATAAGAGTCTTCAGTACTTGTTCAAGCAAAAGGAGTTGAATTTGAGGTAGAGGAGGTGGTTGGAGCTGTTGAAAGATTATGATATTACCATCTTATATCACCCGGGGAAGTCCAATGTGGTGTCCGATGCTTTGAGTAGGAAGTCAGCTAGTATGGGCAGTCTTGCTTTTATTCGGGTCAGTAAAAGGCCGATTCCTTTTGATGTTCAGGCTTTGGCCAATCGATTTGTGAGGTTTGATATTTATGAGCCTAGTCGAGTGTTGGCTTGTACGGCCGCTCGTTCTTCATTATTAGAGCATATCCGTGATTGGCTGTTTGATGATCCCCATTTGTGTGTCCTTTGAGACACGGTGCATTGCGGAGGTGCCAAGCAGGTGACCTTAGATAAGGATGGTGCTTTAAGATTACATGGGTTATTTTGTGTGCCCAATGTTGATGGGATTCGAGATTTGATTTAGAGGAGTTCCATAATTTCCGGTACTCTATTCATCTGGGCGCCGCGAAGATGTATCAGGATATCTGGCAGCATTATTGGTGGCGTAGAAGGAAGAAGGATATTTTGGCATATGTGGCACGGTGTTTGAATTGTCAAAAGGTTAAGTATGAGCATCAGAGGCCTGGTGGTTTATTTTAGAGGATTGAGATTCCCGAGTGGAAGTGGGAGAGGATCACTATGGACTTCGTTACTGGACTTCCATTGACCCGGAAGAAGTTCGATGCAGTTTGTTCGGCACGTTGTTAGCGAGGTTAGAAAACTTAAAATTCCTAAGTTTGGTTCTTGAGGTTTGGGGGTGTGATTTCGATTTTTAGTGTCGTTATGAGTGTTTCGAGGGCTCGAGCGAGTCCGTATTATGATTTGGGACTTGTTGGTATATTTGGATTACGGCTCCGGTGGGCCCAGGTGCCTTCCGGGCACCTAAAAACCAGCAAACTCAGCTGCTGGTGCACCTGCTCTGGTGTGACCGCAGGTGAGGTTGCGCAGCATCGCAGGTGCAAGACCGCAAGAGCGGTCCCAGGCATCGCAGCTGCGACCACCAGTGGCTTGGCCAGGCTTCGCAGGTGCAGAGCATTTCATCGCAGGCGCGAGACCGCATGTGCGCTCTCCCCTTCGCAAGAGCATTGGCTCATAATGTGAAACGAATAATGAAGAAATATGAGATATTACATCCTTTGGATCATTGGATTAAGTGATAGAATAAGTCATGGAAATGAAAGTGAAAGAAAGAGAAAGAGTTATTGAAATATACCCTTGCCGGGATTTAGTTGTGTAATTGAAATATACCTTTGCCGGGATTTAATTGTGCAGTTGATATTCCCTTGCCAGGATTTAATTGTGTAATTGATGATTACCCTTGTTGGGATTTAATTATTTCATTATTGTTCCCTTGCCGGGATTCCTATACCTATTATGTTTACTTCCTAGCCTTGTTTGTGATTGCTGTTTGGGTGAGGAAGAGTGTTAAAGCACGAAGGGTGATACCGTATCGTACGATGTACCATTCCGTACCATATTCATTGATTATACTGTGAGGAAAGAGAGTAAAAGCACGAAGGGTGATGCCGTGCACTTGTCTTGGTGAGAATGATAGTAAAGCACGAAGGGTGATGTCGTGCATTGTTTGATATTGTCTCCCTTGCTGGAATGTTGAGATTTCTGTTATTGTTCCCTTGCCGAGATTTCTGTTTTTATTCTGTTTACTCACTTGCCATTGTTTGTGATTGTTGTTTGGGTGAGGAAGAGTGCTAAAGCACGAAAGGTGATGTCGTGCATTGTTTGTTATTGTGAGGAAAGAGTGTAAAGCACGAAGGGTGATACCGTATCGTACGATGTACCATTCCGTACCATATTCATTGATTATACTGTGAGGAAAGAGAGTAAAAGCACGAAGAGTGATGTCGTGCCATGGTTTACATTGATTACATTATACACTCCATAGGTAGGACGAGAGTAAAAGCACGAAGGGTGATGCCGTGCCATGATTTACATTGATTGCATTATACACTGCATAGTGAGGACGATAGTAAATGCCCAAAGGGTGATGTCGTGCCATGATTTACATTGATTACATTATACATCGCATAGTGAGGACGAGAGTAAAAGCACGAAGGGTGATGCCGTGCAAGTTTGGGATTTCTTGTCCTTGTTGATATGCTGGCTTGTTGTTCCTTTCCTAATTGAGATTTCTTATATGAAACTGTTATCTCCCCACAACATGTTCCCCTTCGTTTATTAATTTTTTTCTCCCTATATTTCTTATCCAATGTATATATGTATATATGTTTAATTGAACTGCACAAGTTTATTTGGTAGTCTGCTTCTAGCCTTGTCACTACTTCGCCGAGGTTAGGATAGGCACTTACTCAGTACATGGGGTCGGTTGTACTGATGCTACACCTGCACTTCTTTATGTTGTAAAGATTACGCATCCGGACCCGGAGGACATCATTAGTGGGAGTGTCTTCCAGCTCATTATAGATGCTTCGAGGTATACCCGCTGGCGTTCGTGGGCCTTGGCGTCTCTTCCATCCCTTTGTCTTCGATTCTGTCTTGTTTTCCTTTAGTTTCAAAGGCAGACATGTATTTCCTTTCAGACTTGTATCTATCACTCTTAGACAGTTCGTGAGTAAGTGACACCAGGTTTTGGGAAATTTTGCGTCGATGTATTGTAATTGTCTTTACTTAGCTTAAGACCGTATTTATTTCCACTATTTAATTTGTGAACTGATTTAGGTTATTCTGTTAGGATGAGGTTATGATGCTAGTTTAACTACATACATTGGCTTGTCTAGCGGGTTCAAGGTTACACGCCCTAACGGCCCGACGGTGGGATTTCGGGGCATGACAAGTTGGTATCAGAGCACTAGGTTACTTAGGTCTCACAACTCACGGACAACTTCGTAGATTCTGAGGGATCGGTACGGAGACGTCTGTACTTATCCCCCAGAGGCTACAAAGTTAGGATGACTCCATATTTCTTTTCTTCTCTGTCGTGCGCTATGATTCTGAGTACTGAGTGAGTTTCTATTCCATTCTCTCGCAGATGGCGAGGACACGTGTTTCCCTTGGTTCCGCCCAGCAGCCTGACACTCCTGCTACAACTCCTACTCGAGGTCGAGGGCGAGGTCGTGCTAGACGCCGAGGCAGGGGCCGGGCTCAGCCTAGAGCAGCAGCGCCAGTGGAGGACCCTCTGGTCGAGTCTCATGAGGAGGTCCCAGTTGGACCAGCTCAGGTCCGAGAGGGGTTCATAGCTACCCCGGTGCTTCAGGACGCCCTTGTCCGTCTAGTCGGACTCATGGAGAGTGTAGCACAGGCGGGTCTTTTTCCTACAGCACCAGCCGTCTCTCAGGCTGGGGGAGGTGCCCAGACTCCTGCCACCCGCATGCCAGAGCAGCTAGCTCCACAGTTTCAGGCTCCGGCACCTCAGCCAACCGGAGTAGCTCAGTCGGGTATTGCAGCACCGGTAGCAGAGGGAGCACCTATGTCAGCAGATGCTCTGTGGAGACTGGACCGATGCACCAAGTTATTTACTACTACTTTCACTGGTTGACCATCAGAGGATCCCCAAGATTATTTGGACAGCTGCCACGAGGTTCTTCGGAACATGGGCATAGTGGAGTCCAACGGGGTTGACTTTGCTACTTTTCGATTATCTGGTGCAGCCAAGAGTTGGTGGAGAGATTATTGCCTTGCCAGACCAGCTGGATCTACACCTTTGACTTGGACTCAGTTCTCAGAGGTATTTTTTGGGAAATTCCTTCCCATTACTCAGAGAGAGGACCTTCAAAGGCAATTTGAGCGTCTTCAGTAGGGATCTATGTCAGTCACTCAGTACGAGACCAGATTCATCACTCTAGCCCGACATGCTCTTATGATACTTCCCACTGATCGGGAGAGGGTTCAGAGATTTATTGAGGGATTGGCCCGGCCTATCAGACATCAGAAGTCAGGTACAAATATATCGTTCCAGGATGCGGCCAATGTGGCTAGGATGATTGAGATGATTTTGTCACAGGGTGGTGCTCAGGGGGCTGACAAGAGGCCCCATCATTTCGGTCGTTTTAGTGGAGCCTCATCTGGGGGTAGGGATTCTTCAGGGAGATGTCATCCTCCTAGAACTTTTCATTCAGCTCTTCAGGTTTCCCATGGTACTTCAGGAGGTCGTGGGTATCAGACGCACTATTGTGATCAGCAGCCTTACAGTGCGCCACCAGCTCCCATTAGTGCACCGCCACATCAGAGTTTTCGGGGTGGTCATTCAGGTCAACAGGGTCAGATTCAGTTCCCTCAGCAGCCGAGGTCTTGTTACACTTGTGGAGATCCGGGTCACCTTGCCATATTTTTCCCTCGAGAATCAGGTAGTTCACAACATCAGTGTTCTCGTGCCATAGTACAGGCACCAGGTGTTCCACAGCCTGCCCAACCATCTAGAGGTGGGGGTAGAGGAGCTAGAGGTGGAGGTAGAGGTCATAGAGGTGGAGCTCAGGCCGCCATAGGTAGAGGCCAGCCAGCAGTTGGCCGTCCCACAGATGTGATTCAGGGTGGTGTGGCCCAGCCCCGATGTTATGCTCTTCCAGCCAGGTTAGAGGCTGAGTCTTCATATGCAGTCATTACAGGTACTATTCAGGTTTGTGATCGAGATGCTTCAGTTCTATTTTATCCAGGGTCTACGTATTCGTATGTGTCCTCTTATTTTGCACCATACCTGGTCATGCCTAGTGATTCTATCATGGTCGATCGTGTCCATCATTTTTGTATTTTGGTGATTGGGGGTCTTGAGACCCGTGTTGATTTGTTGCTTTTGGGTATGGTCGACTTTGATGTTATATTAGGGATGGACTGGTTATCCCCATATCATGCTATCTTGGATTGTCATGACAAGACGGTCACCTTAGCCTTGCTAGATTTGCCCCGTTTGGAGTGGAAAGGAACTCCTGGTCATTCTACCCGCAGTGTTATTTCGTACGTGAAGGCTCGACGCATGGTCGAGAAGCGGTGTTTGGCTTATTTGGCTTATGTGCGTGATTACAGTGTTGAAGTTCCCTATATTGATTCAGTGCCTGTGGTTCGTGAGTTTCCTGAGGTTTTCCCTTCAGACCTGCCAGGGATGCCACCCTATAGGGACATTGATTTATGTATTGATCTGGCTCCGGGTACCCAACCCATTTCTATTCCGCCGTATCGCATGGCCCCGCCAGAGTTGAAATACTTGAAGGAACAGTTGTAGGATTTTCTTGGGAAGGGTTTCATTAGACCCAGTATTTCCCCTTGGGGTGCTCCAGTATTTTTTGTGAAGAATAAGGATGGTTCGATGAGGATGTGCATTGATTACCGGCAATTGAACAAGGTTACAATCAAGAATAAGTATCCACTACCGAGGATTGATGATTTGTTCGATCAGCTTAAGGGTGACGTGTTTTCGAAGATAGACTTGAGATCTGGCTACCATTAGTTGAGGATTAGGGCATCTGATGTCCCTAAGATAGCTTTCCGCACTCAGTACGGGCATTATGAGTTTTTGGTCATGTTGTTTGGGTTGACCAATGCCCCAGAAGCTTTTATGGATTTGATGAACCGAGTGTTCAGGCCTTATTTGGACTCGTTTGTGATAGTCTTCATTTATGATATATTTATATACTCCCGCAGTCAGGAGAAGAACGAGCATCATATCAGAGTGGTTCTTCAGACTCTGAAGGATAGTCAACTTTATGCAAAGTTTTCAAAGTGCGAGTTCTGGTTCAGTTCAGTTGCATTCCTGGGTCATGTCGTGTCAGCAGAGGGTATTCAGGTTGACTCGAAGAAGATTGAGGCAGTCAAGAACTGGCCTAGACCAGCATCAGCTATAGAGATTTGGAGTTTCTTTGGATTAGAAGGCTATTATCGTCGGTTCGTGGAGGGGTTCTCATCTATTGCAGACCCGATGACCAGGTTGAACCAGAAGGGTGCCCAGTTCATATTGTCGGACGAGTGTGAGGCGAGCTTTCAGAGGCTCAAGACAGCTCTGACTACAACACCGGTGTTGGTTTTGCCCACAGGTTCAGGGCCTTATACAGTCTATTGCGATGCTTCCCGTATTGGGCTTGGCTCAGTGTTGATGCAGGATGGCAAGGTCATTGCTTATGCTTCGAGGCAGTTGAAGATTCATGAGAAGAACTATCCAGTGCATGATTTGGAGTTGGCAACCATTTTCCACCCATTGAAGATTTGGAGGCACTATCTGTATGGTGTGGCGTGTGAGGTGTTCACTGATCATAAGAGTCTTCAGTACTTGTTCAAGCAAAAATATTTGAATTTGAGGCAGAGGAGGTGGTTGGAGCTGTTGAAAGATTATGATATTACCATCTTATGTCACCCGGGGAAGGCCAATGTGGTGGCCGATGCTTTGAGTAGAAAGTCAGCTAGTATGGGCAGACTTGCCTTTATTCCGGTCAGTCAAAGGCCGCTTGCTTTGTATGTTTAGGCTTTAGCCAATCGATTTGTGAGGTTGGATATTTCTGAGCCTAGTCGATTGTTGGCTTGTACGGTCGCTCGTTCTTCATTATTAGAGGGTATCCGTGATCGGCAGTTTGATGATCCCCATTTTTGTGTCCTTAGAGACACGGTGCAGTGCGGAGGTGCCAAGCAGGTGACCTTAGATGAGGATGATGTTTTGAGATTACAGGGGCGAGTTTGTGTGATGAAGGTTGATGGGATTCGAGAGTTGATTTAAGTGGAGGCCCATAATTCCCGGTAGTCTAATCATCCGGGCGCCGCGAAGATGTATCAGGATTTGCGACAACATTATTGGTGGCGTAGAATGAAGAAGGATATTTTGGCATATGTGGCGCGGTGTTTGAATTGTCAACAGGTTAAGTATGAGCATCAGAGGCCTGGTGATTTATTTCAGAGGATTGAGCTTCCCGAGTGGAAGTGGGAGAGTATCAGTATGGACTTCGTTACTGGAATTTCATTGACTCGGAAGAAGTTCGATGCAGTTTGGGTCATTGTTGATAGGCTGACCAAGTCAGCGCATTTCATTCCTTTGGCAGTCTCCTGCTCATCCGAGAGGTTAGCTGAGATCTATATGCAGGAGATTGTTCGCCTTCATGGTGTGCCCGTATCTATCATTTCGGATCGGGGCGCGCAGTTTACCTCGCGTTTTTGGGGAGAAGTTCAGCGACAGTTAGGCACCCAGGAGGAGTTGAGCACAACATTTCATCCCCAGACGGATGGACAGTCCGAGCGGACTATTCAGATATTGGAGGATATGCTCCGAGCTTGTGTTATTGACTTTGGAGGATCATGGGATCAGTTCTTGCCTTTAGCAGTGTTTGCCTACAACAACAGCTACTAGTCGAGCATCCAGATGGCTCCTTATGAGGCTTTATACGGTAGGCGGTGTCGATCTCCGATTGGATGGTTTGAGCCGGGAGAGGCTCGGTTGTTGGGTACAGATTTGGTTCAGGAGGCCTTGGACAAGGTCAGGATCATTCAGGATAGGCTTCGTACAACTCAGTCCAGGCAAAAGAGTAATACAAATCGTAAGGTTCGAGATGTGTCTTTCATGGTTGGCGAGCGATTATTGCTCAGAGTGTCGCCTATGAAGGGCGTGATGATATTTGGGAAGAAGGGAAATCTTAGCCTAGGTTCATTGGTCCGTTTGAGATTCTTGATCGAGTGGGAGAGGTGGCTGATAGACTTACATTGCCACCTAGCTTATCAGCCGTACATCTAGTTTTTTATGTGTCCATGCTTCGGAGGTATCACGGCGATCCAGCCCACGTGTTAGATTTCAGCACTGTCCAGTAGGACAAGGACTTATCTTATGAGGGGGGAGCCAGTAGCTATTATTGACCGGCAGGTTCGTCAGTTGAGATCCAAGAGTTTCCCTTCTGTTCGTGTTCAGTGGAGAGGTCAGCCTCCTGAGGCATTGACCTGGGAGTCCGAGCCTGATATACGGAGTCGTTACCCTCATTTATTCTCCGACTGAGCTACTTCCTTTTTCTATCCGTTCGAGGACGAACGTTTGTTTTAGAGGTTGAGAATGTGACGACCCAAAGGGTCATCACCTATGTTATTACTCATCCCGTACTTCTAAGGCCTTGGAAACCTCATCTGTATTTGCCTCGATTTACGTTTAGTTCGAGTGCGTAACCGGACAACTTAAATATGTAATTCTGTAAAAAAGGCTAAGATTTGATAATAAAATGAATAAATTTAACTTTGGTCAATATTTTGGGTAAACAGACCCTGACCCGTGATTTGACGACCCCGGAGGGTCCGTAGGAAAATATGGGACTTGGGCGTATGCCCAGAATCGAATTCCGAGGTCCCAAGTCCGAGAAATGAATTTTTGAGTAAAATTGTTTTCTGAAATGTTTGAGGAAATTGGGAATGAAATCTGATTAGGAAGTGATGGTATCGAGCCCGTATTTTGGTTCCGGAGCCCGGTAGAGGTCTTATATATGGTTTAAGTCCTTTATGTGAAGTTTGGTTGAAAACGGGTTTCGTTTGACGTATTTCGGACCAAAAATGGAAAATTTGATGTTTTATGAAATTTGATAGAATTCATGGATTTTGAGGCCTAATTCGATGTGTATGATGTTGTTTTGACGATTTGATTGCACGGGCAAGTTCGTAGGAGGTTGTGTGAATAATATATGAAATTTGGTATCATTTCGAGATATATAGGTCAGTTCGGCAAATTGTTAGCAAGGTTAGAAAACTTAAAATTCCTAAGTTTGGTTCTTGAGGTTTGGGGGTGTGATTTCGAGTTTTAGCTTTTTTTTGAGTGTTTCAAGGGCTCGTGCGAGTCTGTATTATGATTTGGGACTCGTTGGTATATTTTGATTAGGGCTCGGGTGGGCCCAGGTGCCTTCCGGGCACCTAAAAACCAGCAAACTCAGCTGCTGGTGCACCTCCGCTAGTGTGACCACAGGTGGGGTTGCCCAGCATCGCAGGTGCGAGACCGCAAGAGTGGTCCCAGGCATTGCAGGTGCGACCACCAGTGGCCTGGCCAGCCGTCGCAGGTGCGGAACATTTCATCGCAGGCGTGAGACCGCATGTGCGGTCTCCCCTTCGCAGGAGCATTCGCTCAAATTGTGAAACGAATAATGAAGAAATATGAGATATTACATCCTTTGTAGCGTTGGCTCAAGTGATATAATAGGTCATGGAAATGAATGTGAAAGAAAAAGAAAGAGTTATTGAAATATACCCTTGCCGGGATTTAATTGTGCAGTTCATGTTCCCTTGCCGAGATTTAATTTTGTAATTGAAATATACCCTTGCCGGGATTTTATTGTGTAGTTGATGTTCCCTTGCCGGGATTTAATTGTGTAATTGATGATTACCCTTGCCGGGATTTAATTGTTTAATTATTGTTCCCTTGCCGGGATTCCTATACCTATTCTGTTTACTTCCTTTCCTTGTTTGTGATTGTTGTTTGGGTGAGGAAGAGTGTTAAAGCACGAAGGGTGATGCCGTGCACTTGTCTTGGTGAGAATGAGAGTAAAGCACGAAGGGTGATGCCGTGCATTGTTTGATATTATCTCCCTTGCTGGGATGTTGAGATTTCTGTTATTGTTCCCTTGCCGGGATTTCTATTTTTATTCTGTTTACTCCCTTGCCCTTGTTTGTGATTGCTGCTTGGGTGAGGAAGAGTACTAAATCACGAAGGGTGATGCCGTGCATTGTTTGTTATTGTGAGGAAAGAGTGTGAAGCACGAAGGGTGATGCAATACCGTACGATGTACCATTCCGTACCATATTCATTGATTATACTGTGAGGAAAGAGTGTAAAAGCATGAAGAGTGATGTCGTGCCATGATTTACATTGATTACATTATACACTGCATAGTGAGGACGAGAGTAAAAGCACGAAGGGTGATGCCGTTCCATGATTTACATTGATTACATTATACACTGCATAGTGAGGACGAGAGTAAAAGCACGAAGGGTGATGCCGTGCCATGAATTACATTGATTACATTATACATCGCATAGTGAGGACGAGAGTAAAAACACGAAGGGTGATGCCGTGCAAGTTTGTGATTTCTTGTCCTTGTTGATATGCTGGCTTGTTGTTCCTTTCCTTATTGAGATTTCTTATATGAAACTGTTATCTCCCCACAGCATGTTCCCCTTCCTTTATTAATTGTTTTCTCCATATATTTCTTATCCATTGTATATATGTATATATGTTTAATTGTACTGCATAGGTCTATTTGGTAGTTTGGTTGTAGCCTCGTCACTACTTCGCCGAGGTTAGGCTAGGAACTTACTCAGTACATGGGGTCGGTTGTACTGATGCTACACCTGCACTTCTTTATGTTGTTCAGATTACGCAGCCGAACCCAGAGGACATCATTAGTGGGAGTGTCTTCCAGCTTATTATAGAGGCTTCGAGGTATACCCGCTGACGTTCGTGGGCCTTGGCGTCTCTTCCATCCCTTTTTCTTCGATTTGTCTTGTTTTCCTTTAGTTTCAGAGGCATACATATATTTTCTTTCAGACTTGTATTTAGCACTCTTATACAGTTCGTGAGTTAGTGACACCAAGTTTTGGGAAATTTTGCGTCGATGTATTGTAATTGTCTTTACTTAGCTTAAGGCCGTATTTATTTCCGCTGTTTAATTTGTGAACTGATTTAGTTTATTCTGTTAGGATGAGGTTATGATGCTAGTTTAACTACACACGTTGGCTTGTCTAGCGGGTTCAACGTTAGACGCCATCATGGCCCGACGGTGGGATTTCGGGGCGTGACAACATCCCTCAACAATTGTAGTACGGAGTTGACCAGTCTGACCCGATGTAGAATACACATACTTATTGGGCTTATTAATGAACCCCAAATCAACTCTGACCACCCACAATAGATAAATAACCCTCGAAAGGTCCACAATGACTGAATCATAACACTTACTATCATCTAGCTAGCTCTAGCCACAACTTTACAGTCCACAACCACGAAACAATCTGTTTATGAGAACTCCCAGTTTCCAAATTCATAAACACACGAATCACCTTATCTGATCCCAACTTTACCGCCCGAATGCCTAACACATCTCTCATGAACGATCATCCACGAGGAATACTTCTCTAATTCTTCCGTGCCACATAGCAATATCTGAATATCAACAGTCGATCAACTAGGAGAATACTGCAATACTAATGAAGCATTTGTAAATCAAAACATAGTGCGCCTTTTGAAATGTACACTCTCTTCAAGCGATACCAAATAGTACTATCACTTACCTAGTCATCTGAAACCTTCCATGTTGCCTAAGAATTCATGACCTTCCCTTCAAAACTGAATTGTGACCTTGCACATGAAAATCTCAATCTCCCACAACATACTACACCGATCATAACATCACAATAAAAGCACGAGAATCTCATAATCAACTGTGATTCACAAGCAACCTACATACTCAATTAGCCAGGAACCTTCTATTTGTTCTCATCCCCGAGAAAATTCCAACACACAACATGCTCTTCATGCCAACAGGAAATATACACCTCGAACTGTGGTAGAAACCATTGAGAACACTTTGAAAAATCCCTTTGCACATAAACAAGCCATCAGAACCCAGCCTCTCTAACTCAACCAAGCTACGCAGGACGAGCTCCTAGCATAAAACCACACCTCTCTAAGGCCCATAAGTCATTGAATTCTCTCGAAAGAACCCCAAAGCGCTGCAACTGATACACCCACTCTGAAGAGACCTTATGTGAACCTAAAACCGTTTCCTCCACCTCCTTGATGCTGAAGTGTAGTATCCACGGCGATATAGAATACCGCGAGTCCCGACACCATCCAATGCAAATCTCAGATTCTAGCCGTATACTAATCTGAAACTTTTAGTTTCTACATATAAATATTGAATCCATTAGAACAATTCTTGAGAGTCACCCACTCTGCTCAAATCAAAATTGCACCGCCTCAAATGGGCCAAATGACTTGTGCCCCATTAGCACGACGATACCCAATTAAGTAACCTCACCTTTATGCAATCAAGCAAATTCTTACTTCATGCATATGAATCCTTCATGAATAACCACTCAATCATCCCATGTTTCTCATATATCCATAGAGTGCAATACAACCTGTATCAAAAAATTCCCTTACTCGAGTCATCCTCAATCTCTACCACCGCAAACCATAACTGATTCACAAGTATACCTCAAACCGAAACCAATACAATGCATAATCGTGCAATCAACTCGTCGATAGAGGGCTACCCCACTTAGCTCAAAGCCATGGAATAAAACATCTGATAACTTACAATAAACATACCCCATTACTACCATAATACCGCATTGAGGTTCAAATAAATCCGTCATGCTCTTGTAACACAAACCATCTAATACTTCAAATTATCTGCAAATCTCACATTCACCCTTTTAATAGTCAAGCCAACTCCCAGAAACGATCCAAACTAAAATTGCAACACATATAATTCACTATTAAAGCAGAACTATCTACAAAAACAACATAGGGATCACGTAACCTCAAGACACCCCGCAAGAGATAACCCACCTACTTTGCCTCAAACTGACATCTCTCTATACCCTTCCACAATCATAACTATTGCACATTCACTTAATATTCCTGAGTCTGAACTCATAACACGACATGAAAATCTACTTCAATCCCCAACTAAATAATATGAAAGATCCTTCAACACACCCATAACTCGATATTATACGTCAAATCAAGATCAAGAAGCCAATAGTCCTTTCTACATCTCTAGTAAACTCTTCTCGTTATATTCAAACAATCTGAACACTTCCGCCATCACATCACACTCGTTATATAGCCATCCATCGATTAATCGGGCCACAAATTCCACTCATAGGAACACTACCGGATGTATAAGTCCAAAACAATGTGTTCACACAATCAAAATATCCATGCTCAAGCTACTGTGAAAATCCGACCCATGAAATCCAGACTAACCCATTATCAACACAAAGAATGTGTGGAAGGAAGTCAAATAGTTATACTTCAAGCTGAATCAATCATGCACGATAAGGAAAGAAAGATGGGAAGTATATCCTAAATGTCCAGTAGCCTCTCGAAGATAGGTATGTACATCATCATACCGATCCGCAAGACTCTCCTAGACACTTGCTCAGGACTTGTAGCACCTATGAACCTAGAGGTCTGATACCAAGCTGTCACGACCCAAAATCCATCTAATCATGATAGCACCTAACCCAATCCGCTAGGTAAGCCAATTAACAATTACCTAATTAAGAGAAATTAATAGTAAAATTAAATAGAAAAGTTATTAAACCTTAACATTCCCCCAATGACTGGTAGTACAAATCATGAGTTTCTAAGAATAGATTTTATAAAGCTGGTATGAATTAAATACATCATCTGTTCGAAAAGTACATAAATAGAGTTTTATGAATCTAAGGCTACCAGGAACAAGAGGCAGCTACAATCGGAATGCAGGTATATCTTCAAATCCAGCTTCCATCGAACAGTTCAACACCAACAGCAAACATCTACACGTAAGGTGCAGAAGTGTAGTATTAGTACAACCGACCCCATGTACTAAGTAAGTAACAAACCTAACGTTAGGTTGAAAGTAATGACGAGCTAGAACAAAGGTCAGATCTAACAACAATAGCCAATAACAGTTCATAACAACGTAAAGCATGTATAAAAGGAGTAACTCAGAGATAAAACGCTCAGCGTTTCATAATTTTTCCGAAAATAGTTCCGCTTTTCAAGCATATCAAAGAAAACCCAACTCCTTTGCTGAAATCATAAAAAATACGAGTAAGTTTCAAAACTGTGAGTTTTTCCAAAATCCTTTCAACAATAAATATGATGTTTCATTTTGCGTTCAGATAGTAAGAGTAAAATGCCTCTATATGTCCATATGTCAAGATATGTGAGAAGTCATGAATGACGTGATATTAAGTGTGCATGCCAAAGGCTATGCGAATTAGTGATAAAGACCATATGCATACTCTTAGAGTATTGATTACTCAGTCCTCCCAGTCACTAAGTTTCCTCTCATACACTCACACCTCCCAGACACTTAGTCCTTCAAGTCACTCAGTCCTCCCAGTCACTCATTCCTCCAAATCACTCAGTCCTCCCAATCACATACCACTCGGCACTCAATACTCACACTCAGTAGGTACCTTCACTCACTCGGTGATTGGCCCAACATCAACACAAAGAAATCACATCTCGTACCTCATCCGTGAAATACGCAAGTCGGTGATGCACAACTGATACCGAGTGCTCACATGCTCATACAAATATGTGGAAGGAATTGAAAGAGTTAAGCTTCAAGATGAATCAATGACGACGATAAGGAAAGAATGATTGCAAGTATATACTAGATGTCCTGTAGGATCTCAAAGATAGGTATGAACGTTATCATACCGATCCGCAATACTCTACCAGAAACTTGCTCATGACTTGTACAACCTATGAACCTAAAGGTCCGATACCAATCTGTCATGACCCAAAATCCATCTAGTCATGATGGCACCTAACCCAACCCACTAGGTAAGCCAATTAATAATTATCCAATTGCAGAGAAATTAATAGTACAATTAAATTGAAGAGTTACTGAACCTTTACATTCACCCAAGGACTGGTAGCACAAATCATGAGCTTCTAAAAATAGAGTTTACAAAGCTAGTATGAATAAAATACATCATCTGTTCGAAAAGTACATAAACAGAGTTTTATGAATCTAAGGCTACCATGAATAAGAGGTAGCTACAATCAGAACGCATGTACATCTTCAAATCCATCTCCCATCAAACACAACAACATCAGCAACCAACATCTACACGCAAGGTGTAGAAGTGTAGTATGAGTACAACCGGCCCCATGTACTTAGTAAGTAACAAACCTAACTTCAGGTTGAAAGTAGTGACGAGCTAGAACAAAGGCCAGATCCAACAACAATAGCCAACAATATTTCATAACAACGTAAAGCATGTAATAAAAGGAGTAACTCAGAGATAAAATTCTCAGCTTTTCATAGTTTTTTCGAAAATAGTTCCGCTTTTCAAGTATATCAGCGAAAATCAAACCCATTTACCGAAATCATCAAAAGTACAAGTAATTTTAAAAACTGTGAGTTTTTCCAAAATCCTTTCAACAATAAATATGATGTTTCATTTTCCTTTCTGATAGCAAGAGTAATATGCCTCTCTATGCCCATATGTGAAGATATGTAAGAAGTTATAAATGACGTGATATTAATTGTGCATGCCAAATGCGATGCGAATCCGTGATAAAGACCATATGCATACTTTCAGAGTATCAATTTAGTCAGTCGTTCCAGTCACTCAGTCATCTCATACACTGAGTCCTCCCAGTCACTCAGTCCTCCCAATCCCTCAGTCCTCCCAATCACACGATACTCGACACTCGACACTTGCACTCAGTAGGTACCTGTGCTCACTGGGTGATTGGATCCTCATCAGCATAAAGAAATCTGATCTCGCACCTTATCCACGGAAGTTGCAAGCCGTTGATGCACAGTTGATACCGAGCGCTCACATGCTCATAAGAATGCGTGGAAGGAATTCAAAGAGTTATGCTTCAAGCTGAATCAATGACGCACGATATGGAAAGAAAGATGGGAAGTATATCCGGAATGTCATGTAGGCTCTCGAAGATAGGTATGTACATCATCATACCGATCCGCACGACTCTAGTAGACACTTGCTCATGACTTGTAGAACCTATGAACCTAGAGGTATGATACCAATCTTTCATGACCCAAAATCCATCCAGTCGTGATGGCATCTAACCCAACCTGCTAGGTAAGCCACTTAACAATTATCTAATTGTAGAGAAATTAATAGTAAACATAAATAGAAAAGTTAATGAACCTTAACATTCCCCCAACTCCCATGAGCTTCTAAGAATAGAGTTTACAAAGCTAGTATGAATTAAATACATCATCTGTTCGGAAAGTACATAAACAGAGTTTTATGAATCTAAGGCTACGATGAATAAGAGGCAGCTACAACTGGAACGCAGGTACATCTTCAAATCCAACTCCCATCAAACACATCAACATCAGCTGCCAACATCTGCAGGCAAGGTGCAGAAGTGTAGTATGAGTACAACCGACCCCATGTACTTAGTAAGTAACAAACCTAACTTTAGGTTGAAATTAGTGACGAGCTAGAACAAAGGTAGATCCAATAACAATAGCCAACAACAATTCATAACAATGTAAACCATGTAATAAAAGGAGTAACTTAGAGATAAAATGCTTGCCTTTTCATAATTTTTCCGCAAAATACTTCCGGTTTTCAAGTATATCAGCGAAAACCAAACTCCTTTACCGAAATCATCAAAAATACGAGTAAGTTTAAAAACTGTGAGTTTTTCCAAAATCCTTCCAACAATAAATATGATGTTTCATTCTCCTTTCAGATAGCAAGAGTAAAATGCCTCTCTATGCCCATATGTCAATATATGTGAGAAGTCATGAATGACGTGATATTAAATGAGCATGCCAAATGTGATGCGAATCAGTGATAAACACAATATGCATACTCTCAAAGTATCAATTTACTAAGTTCTCCCAATCACTCAGTCCTCCCAGTCACTGATTCCTCCTAGTAACTCAGTCCTGCTAGTCACTCAGTCATCCCAATCACTTAGTCCTCCCAATCATATGACACTCGGCACTCGACACTCGACACTCGCACTCAGTATGTACCTACGCTCACTTGGTGATTTCCCATCATCAGCATAAAGAAATCACATCTCGCACCTCATCCATAGAGTTCATAAGTCGTTGATGCACAACTGATACTGAGCGCTCACATGCACATACGAATGCGTGGAAGGAATTCAAAGAGTTATGCTTCAAGCTGAATCAATGACGCACAATAAGGAAAGAAAGATGGGAAGTATATCCTAAATGTCCCGTAGTCTCTCGAAGATTGGTATGTACGTCATCATACAGATCCGCACGACTCTACTAGAAACTTGCTCATGAATTGTAGAACCTATGAACCTAGAGGTCTGATACCAATATGTCATGACCGAAAATCCATCTAGTCATGAGGGAACCTAACCCAACCTGCTAGGTAAGTTAATTAACAATTATCCAATTGTAGGGAAATTAAAAGTACAATTAAATAGAAAAGTTATTGAACCTTTACATTCCCCCAAGGACTGGTAGTACAAATCATGAGCTTCTAAAAATAGAGTTCACAAAGCTGGTATGAATTAAATACATCATCTGTTTGAAAAGTACATAAATAGAGGTTTATGAATCTGAGGCTACCATGAACAAGAGGTAGCTACAACCGTAACACAGGTACATCTTCAAATCCAGCTCCCATCGAACACAACAACATCAACAGCCAACATCTGCACGCAAGGTGCAGAAGTGTAGTGTGAGTACAACCAACCCCATGTACTCAGTAAGTAACAAACCTAACATTAGGTTGAAAGTAGTGACGAGATATAACAAAGGTCGGATCCAAAAGCAATAGCCAACAACAGTTCATAACAACGTAAAGCATGTAATAAAAGGAGTAACTCAGAGATAAAATGCTTAGTTTTTCATAGTTTTTCGAAAATAGTTCCCATTTTCAAATATATCAGCAAAAAACCAACTCCTTTATCAAGGTCATCAAAAGTACGAGTAAGTTCAAAAACTATTAGATTTTCCAATTCTCGGAACCGCAATCCGAATCCGATATCATAAAGTCCACTCCTGGCAAAACTTTTGAACTTTCCAAACTTTTAGATTTCCAATTTTTTGCCAATTTGTGCCGAGACCTTCTAGAACCATGCAAATGCAAATCCGGGCATACGCCCGAGTCCTAAATCATCATCCGGACCTATAGAAACCATCAAAACTCCAATTTCGTAGTCAAATTCATAGAAAGTCGAACTTGGTCAACTCTTCCCACTTCAAGCTTCAAAAATGAAATGCATTCCTCTAAATCGATTTCGAATAACCTGAAAACCAAAACTGACGGTTCACATAAGTCATAATACATCATACGGATCTGCTCATGCCCTTAATTTACCAAGAAACGTGCAATTGCTCAAAACGGCCGGTTGGGTCGTTACACACCTTAGCCGTTTAAAATTCATATAAGTGTAAAAGGAACTATTGGCCTGAGTCATAGTAACCATGTTCCTTAACAATATTTTGAAAATGTGAGCAAAATCTTTTGGATGTGCGATGTCATTTGTCGCTTGTTTCTACCTGAATGTGCCATGCGTGTCTACCTGTAACAGTATAGACTTGAGTTAGATTTCATCATAAAATACATTTTAGCATAGTAACTTTCGATATTTACATAGCCAATCATTGAGGGACCAAGTCCTTAGTTGAACTTGATCTACTCCAGCTCTACATGATTTCTCTCAAAGTGTTCTTTGCTTAGTGCCTTGGTGAAGATATCTGCTACCTGGTCCTTCGTCTTGCATAACTTCATACAAATAAGTCTCTTTTCAACATTGTCCCTCAAGAAGTGATGTCGCACATCAATGTGCTTTATCCTCTTGTGCTTCACCAGGTTATTTACCATGTTGAAAGCACTTGTGTTATCGCACAATAATGGCACACAATCCGTAAACACACCAAAGTCTTCTAGTTGGTGCTTGATCCATAGCAGCTGAGCACAACAAGAGGCAACAACTACATACTCAGCTTCAGCAGTAAAAAAATCCACAAAGTTTTGTTTCTTAGCACCCCATGAGATCAAGCATGAGCCCAGAAAATATGCCATCCCAAATATACTTTTTCTATCCACCAAATATCCAGAATAATCAGCATCGGCATATCCAATCAAGTCAAAAATATCTCCCGAGGGATAGAAGAGGACCAATTCCTATGTTCTCTTGAGATACCTCAGTATTCTCTTGGCTACTTTCAAAAGATATTCCCTTGGGATTGATTGAAATCTAGCACACAACCCAACACTGAAGACAATATCGGGTATGTTAGTCGTCAGATACAGAAGAGATCCAACGATTCCCCTATACATAGTTTCATTGATAGGGGAAAAACGTTCGTCCATGTATGGGCAAGTTGCAGTAGCAATAAGAGTATAAATGGTCTTGGAATTTTCCATCTCCAATCTTTTCAAAGTCTCCTTGATGTACTTCTGTTGACTTATCATGGTCCCTTTGAGGTTTTCTTCACTTGCAACCTAATGAAAACATTTAGCTCACCCATCATACTCATCTCAAAGTCACTTCCCATGAGTTTTTCAAGCTTCTAACAAAGGGAACCATTTGTTGTACCAAAAATGATATCATTAACATTGACTTGAACAATCAACAAATTTCTCCCTCTTTTCTTCGGAAATAGAGTATTGTTAATTATTCCTCTAGTGAAGCCATTCTCAAGAAGGAATTTGGACAATCTCTCATATTAAGCACGAGGGGCCTGCTTCAAACCATATAAATCTTTGTCAAGCTTGAAGACATGTTCAGTATGCTCATGAAATTGAAACCCATGCTGTTTCTTGACAAATACTTCATTATTAAAATACCCATTTAGGAATGCACTTTTAATATCCATTTGGAAGAATTTTAATTCCATATGAGATGCAAAAGCTATGAGAATTCTGATGGCTTCCATTCGAGAAACAGGAGAAAATGTCTCATCATAGTCAATCCCTTCTTTTTTATTGTATCCCTAGACCACTAGTCTAGCTTTGTTTCTTGTTATATTTCCAAAATCATCAAGCTTGTTTCTGAACACTCACCTGATTCTAATCATAATTCTATTTGATAGTCGAGGAACTAGGTGCCACGCCTTGTTTCTCTCAAACTGATGAAGTTTTTGTTGTGTAGCAAAAATCCATACAATATCTTTCAATGATTCTTTAATGTTTTTGGCTCGATTTGAGACAAGAATGCCGAGAAGGAGAACATATTTCTTTCCTTAGATCTAGTTTGAATACCAGTGTCCAAGGGTGTGATCACATTTTGAAGAGGATGTGAACTCATGTGCTTCCAGTTGGATACATGAATTTGAAGAGGATGTGAACTCATGTGCTTTCAGTTGGATACATGAACTTCAGAATGAGAGGGACTAGGTTCCTTCACATTTGAACGATCATTGACGTCAATATAATTATGACTTCCAATCATTTTCCCTACATTAGGAGTACCTGACATAACCTCAACTTCGGTCATGGTGATAGAGGGACCATGTTCCTCTGTATCTGTTGGAGGTTATGGTGCATATTCTTCATCACTTTGCTTGACTTGACTCATTAGATCACTCTTTCCATTGGTAATATCTATGACTTCTCCACGAACCTTTGAAAAATCTCCATCTTCGTCTTCTTTATTATGTGACCCTTTGCCACTTGATTGATGGGATTCATCAAAGACCACATGCATACTTCTACACACTGAGTTCTTTTGTTTTAGACTTTGTATGCCTTGCTTTGAGAGGAGTAACCAAGAAAGATACCATCATCACTTGTTGCATCATATTTTCCCAAATCTTCCTTACCATTATTGAGAACGAAACATTTGCATCCAAATGTTCTTAGGTAAGTTATCTTGAGTTTTCTCCCATTAAGCAGTTCATATGGAGTTTTTTCAAGTAGGGACCTGATCATGTACCTGTTAATCAAGAAAGTAACAGGGAGTGTTGACTTCTTCATCCCAAAAACTCTTAGGTACACCACTATCGATTAACATTTTTCTAGCCATATCCTCAGGAGTCCTATTGTTCCTCTCCATAACACCATTTTGTTGAGGTGTTTTAGGGTATAAAAATTGTGACTTATACCATTTTTAGCAAAAAATTCATCAAACTTAACATTTTCATATTCAGTCCCATGATTAGATCTGATACTCACAACATGATATTCCATCTTCACCTGAATATGCTTCACAAAAGCAACAAATACTAGAAAGTTTTCATCTTTGGTCCTAAAAGACAATGTCCATGTGAATCTAGAATAGTCGTCTACAATCACAAAGATGTACTTGTTTCCTTCTCTGCTAGGTATCCTTACAGGTCCACAAATATCCATATGAAGAAGATCCAATGGCCTTGAAGTACTTACTTCCTTCTTAGGTTTAAACGAAGACCTGACATGCTTCCCTTTTGCACAGGCATCACAAACCTTGTGATCCTTGAACTTTGACTTGGGCAGCCCACGAACTAGGTCCTTCTTGATCAATTTATTTAGAAAGGAAGATTTCATGCCCTAGTCGTCTATGCCATAACTCAGCATCATCATCAATACAACTTAGGCATGTAAGATCACCACTATTCAGTGAGTTGAAGTCTATAAGATAGATGTTCTTGAACTTTTTTGTCATCAACACCACTTCACCAGTTATGAGATTGGTGACAGTGCAAGATTATGACAAGAACTCCACTTTTTTTCCCTTGTCACATATTTGGACACACTTAACAAGATATATTTCAAGCCATTCAGATAGTACAAATTTTCAATTGCATAGGACATTATTTTTCCAATCTTTCCAACACCAGGAATATAGCCCTTCTTGTCGTTTTCAAAAGACACACTCCCACCTTAGAAGTTCTTGAGTGGGAGGAAATCATCTATTCTTCTTGTCATATTTAAAGTAGGCTCTCTTCCTGTACCATTTTTGACTGCTTCCTCTCACTTCAGCTTGCACACAAAATCACTTATTAGACTTAGGAACCCAAATCAACTTGGTCCGTTTTATGATAGAATGGGTGAATCAAACTCCTTTTTGTCACTGCATGTATCACATATTTCCTGTTCAGAGAACCAGGTTATCACACATTTTGACCACAATAAGTATAAAGTCAGTTATCAGTCACAGTTACATACTTGCTATGAGGATTATAGGGAGTTTAACCTTGTGGAGGCCAATTCCTTGCCTATTTCCATAATTACTCTTGTACATAGACGTAACTACAACAGAGGACCGGGTCCATTTAAGTGGCTTGTCAATATCATTTTTAACCCTTTTTAGGTTCTCCTGAACTTGTCTATTCTTTTCAGGCTAAGAAGAGAGACTTGTTTTAATTTTCTTGAGCTTGCTTTCAAGCTCAAGTTGAGCCTCACTAGCCACTTCTTTTCCCTTAGGGATGTTCATCTATTTTTTATTTGATTTTTTAACAAGGTATTTTATCTTGTTATTTCTTCAACTTGTTCTTTCAGATCTACAACTACGACCACCATATGATCTCTCTTTTGTTCTATCTCACCGATTTCCTCAGTTAATGCATTTTTCTCATTAATGAGGTTATAATAAGCCTCAATCAATATATTTTCTAAATACAACAGTTTCTTTTGAGAGTAGGTTTTCAAGTTTCGTTTAACATCAAGAAAATTTACCTGATCTTCCTCCTTGCCCTCATCATCATTATATTTGGCCATGAGTGCAAATATAGAATCTTACTCTGTAGATCCACCTTCAAGAGCCATCATGGATGTGTCTCCTTGGTCATCCTTACCTTCAGATTCACTGGAGGAATTTCCCCAGGAATCCAGAGCTTGCTCCACAATGTTGTCAGCAACATCTCTTCTCTTGAACCTCCTTTCAGGGAACGGGTTCCTCTTGGCCACCTTGTTAGCGTTGTTTTGTAGTGGTCCGTCTTGTGAAGAGGGCAATCTTAATCAAATGCCCTGGCTTTCCACACTTATGACAACAATTGTTTCGTTTGGAGTTTATGCTAGAACTTCCTCTCTTGGTAATTCCTCCATTTCTTCAAACCATCTTTTGCAATCTTCGAGTAAGATAAGCCATGTCTGACTCATCAATGCTTGAATCACCGTTGGAAGCCTTGAGGACCAGGATCTTCTCCTTCTTGAACTCTCTTCTTTCAAGACCTTTCTTCCTCTTCATCTCATAGGTTTTGAGATTTCCAATGAGTTTATCAATGGTCAGCTTCTGCAGGTCCTTATCCTCAGTAATGGCATTTACTTTACTTTCCAAGGAACCTGGTAGAAGCTGAGTATTTTTCTGACAAACTTGTTTTTTGAAATGAATTCTTCAAGGGAGTGGAGCTAATTGATATTGTATGTGAAATGTGAGTGCATATATTTAATGGAATCATCCTCCTTCATTTTGAAAAGCTCATACTTAGTCGTAAGCATATCAATTTTGGACTGTTTGACTTGAGTAGTTCCCTCATGTGTAGTTTTGAGAGCTTCCTATATTTCCTCGATAGATTCACATGATGAGATGAAATTGTATTCATCAGGTCGAATTCCACGCATACAAGAACCTTCTTTACCCTAAATTTCTTATCAATGGCGTTTTTATCAGCATCGTTATACTCTTTTCTTATTTTTGGAACAGGTCTTGATCCCTCTGTAGCAGCCTTCATGGGAAAAAATGGACCATCACAAATCACATCCCACAACTCTATTTCCTCAACCATGATGAAGTCATGCATTCTTGTCTTCTACCATCCATAGTACTTGACGTTGAATTTCGGGGGTTTTGTGGTTGATAGTCCTTTCTCGAGGTTTGGTGAAGCAGCCATGAAGAAGATCCTTTCTAGGTGTTAGCATTTTAGAAAGAACCTACTCTAATACCAATTGATAGAAACTAAGGGTCCACTAAATAATATAGAGAAGCAGGTTCTTTTTCAGTTCCCACAGTTAACAAGAAGTAAATAAAGAGCACACGATATTTACGTGGAAAACTACATGCTCAAGGGACTAAAAATCACGACCTACCACATTAGGATTTCAACTCTACTAAATTGAGCAAACTTCATATTGCAGCTATTGCGATCAAGGAATTAAACTATTAATCCCTCACCCCTTACAATAACACCATTGTAAGCTCTTTGCAATAACTTTATTACAAAGCAACACTCTTGACTAATTCTATTTAAACAACCAAAACAATAATAGTTAAATGATGTCTTATGAAATACTTCTAAAAATCCGCGCAGGAATACAAGTAAAGAGCAAAAGGCAAAGACACAACAAACTTAAGGACACAAGACATCTTCAGTGTTAGGATCTGATCCTTGTTTTATAGCAGCTTTGTTATTGAGTGCACCTGGAGGAAATAGTGGCGACTGGAACTTGAATGATTGGGTATTTTAGATTATCAAGTGTTAGGTCAAACCTTGTATAATATTTTTTTATATTTGAGAGAGCATGTGTGAAGAGATAGGGAAATTTCAACTTTTGATTGGCCTTTAGCAGCAGCGGTTGTACCGCTGCACTACTTCCAGTTGTTACAGTGAAACATATTTTATAACTGTGATGTTGACTATACGACTGTTGAAGAACCTAGTCCTATCTTTTCAATTTGTAGTTCCCGTATTTAGTTTCCTTGATAGTTATACCAAATAACTAAGCATGTCACAATAACCGTAAAGGAACTGATTGTATTAGGTTCCTATCTGGTTCCTTCACGAAGTTTGGCAAATCATCCTAATAATAAACACATAATTTATCAAGTTTGATATATTAAAACACTCATAATTTTCTTGTAAAGCATCTATCCACCCTTTTTTAATTCCAGCTTTGCTTAGTTTCAAGACAAACTCAATGAGAGTGTTGGTGGCATTGTCGTTCTGCATTTTAAACCTATCTAAAAAAAGTTTGCACATACACGTTGAGAAACAAATATTCCATCATCAAATTCACCACTTATAAACTAATAAAGTAATTCATCTTACCAATATTAGATATTCCCAATTCATCCAATCATAAGCTTTTGAAATAAACAAAAATGGCACTACTATTCCTACTAAAACTAAGATCATCAATATATAAGTATACAATGAGCATTTTCCCCTCACACAAAATCTTTACAAAAAATATATAATCATATGAATACATTTGAAAATTCACTTTTAGAAAATAAGCCTCAACTAAAATGGCACTACCATAAAGAGCTTTTTTTCAATTAATAACCTTATGCTTATTTCCAATCTTAACATAACATGGGGTTGTTCAATATATACTCTTTCCGCCAGGTATCTATGCAAGAATTCCTATTTGACATCCAACTGGAAGATAGGCCAACAATTTTGTGCAGCTAATGCAATCACTATTCTGATGGTGTCATGCCTTGCAACTAGAGCAAAAACTTCTTTGTAGTTTGAACCATACTCATACTTGTACCCATTAGCCGATATTCGTGCCTTATACTTGTTAATTTCATTATTTTCCTTCAACTTCATCTTATAGACCCAGTTGACACCAATGGTTTTGTGCTCCTTAGGAAGATCAATAAGCTCCCAATAATCCTTCTCTTTAATAGCTTCAATTTTAGCACCCATCACTTTCTTCCACTTTGCTTCATTGATGGAACTTTCAAAGCTTGTTGGATCACAATCTGCTAATAATACAATACGAGTAGTTGCATTGTTATCTACATCAATTCCCGTTACCTCATAATCTATCATCTATGTTGTCCTTTCGCAAGCACGATGAAGAGATTAAGCTATTGCATCGGTTTTTCCTAAAGCTATTGGTAAAAGTTTAACAGTAGTTGGAGTAGAATTCTCTGAATTTTCAGACATTATGGCGTCTTATTCAACTTTGTTATCAAAGGATTGGATTAGACTGCTGCATATTTGTCACGACCCCAAATCTAAACCAGTTGTGATGATGTGGAACTAGGCCAGCCAAATCAACACTAAAATCATAAATAATCTTTCACTTATATCATTACTAAACTGATAACCCATAAGGGTTCTACACTGAATATTAAATACAACCCCGAGATCCCGGAATGACTTGTCATGAGCATCTACAGAAAATATACAACCCTGGAAAATAAACTCTATAATAGTAAGCAGAAGAGAGCAGGGCTGCAGACGCGTGCAACTACCTCGCAAAATCTCCGAGAAGTCTCTGGAACAGATACACAGCTCACTCTACCCTAGCACCTGGATCTGCACACAAGGTGCAGGGAGTAATGTGAGTACGCCAACTCAGTAGTAACAAAAATAAATCAGGTCTGAGCAGTAAGAAACAAATAAAGTCAAATCAATATTTCACAATAAGTACAGTCTTTCTTTCCAACAGTGAATACGTTAAATCATCAAGCTAAAAAAAGCCAATTTGAGTAAAACACCTTTGAAAAGTGTAATGTCCAACAATTTCAGAAAAATGTCCAAGAATTAGTGTAAAAAAATTAAATGAATCATAAGTAGCCACTCGGGCGTAACATCACTCAGATCAGCCCCTCGGGCATACCTCACAGTCACTCATAATCAACCCCTCGGGCAACCTCACAATCACTCATAATCAGCCCCCCGGGCAACCTCACAGTCACTCATGCCTCCCAATCACTCGTCACGCGGCACTCACACTCAGTAGGTACATGCGCTCACTAGGGGTGTGTACAGACTCCGGAGGGGCTCCTACAGCCCAAGCTCTAATATCAAGCCATCTCGTGGCATATCATATCCTCACAATCAGGCCATCAGCCTCACTCAGTCAGAAATTCTCAAAAATCATAAGTCAACATAATATGGATTACTGCCCAAATATAACAATAGTCTGAAAACACAATTTAACATATGATTTAAAAGTAAATACGCAACTCAATAGTTTCCACGGGAAGTACCAAGTCCAAATTCCCAATCAGTGCACGCCACACACTCGTCATCCACCATGTGCGCCACTCCAAACATAGTGAGAAAATACAAAATCCGGGGTTCCATACCCTTAGGACAAGATTTACAGTCATTACTTACCTCAAACCGGATGAAAATATACTCCGCGATGCCTTTGCCCCTCGACTCGACCTCAGCATGCCCCGAATCTATTCAAAAACAGATTCATATCAACAAAATACTCTAAGGGAACAAAGCCCACTCGAAAATAACCAATATATACCAAAAATCCTAAAATTGGCCAAACCCGACCCCTGGGACCACGTCTTGGAAGTCGATAAAAATCACATCACAAGAATCCTCATCCTCCCACGAGTCTATACATACCAAGAATCCCAAAATTGGACCTCAAATGGCCCCTCAAATCCCCAATTAAAGGTCTCCAATTAAAAGCCCTAATTACCCAAATTTTGTACTAACTTCCCACAAATTTCACCACTAATCAGTCCATAAATCACACATAAACGAGTTTTAAGTCCAAAAGTCTTACCTCCACGAACAACCTTTGATTTTCCTCTTCAAAACCATTCAAAAAGCTTCCAACCCGTGCAAAAATGGTGGATGAATGTCCAAAATTTGCTAAGGGTCTTATTTATATGTTCTGCCTAGGGATTTCCGCACCTCCGGCCAAATTCTCGCACCTACGGTCCTAGTTGCGCACCTACGAAAAATTACTTAAATACACATATCTGCACCCACGATCAAATTTCTGCACTTGCGACTCCGCAGGTGCGGCCCCCGCTCCGCATCTGCGGTCTTCCTCCTGCCCACCAAAATCCGCAACTGCGGTCTTGGCTCCGCTTTTGCGGGCTCTCACCTGCGGTCCACTATCCGCAGGTGCGGTTACACCAGCACCAGCAGCTTCAACTGTAATTTTCCATCTTTAAATCCCCCGATGGCTATCCGAAATCACCCCGAGCCCCTCTGGACCCTAACCAAAAATACCAACAAGTCCCACAACCTCATTCCAACTTAGTCAAGCCTTTGAAACACTCCAAACAACGCTAAAACACCAAGACCACATCGGAATCAAACCTATGAACTTTAAGATTTCTAAATTTCGCCAACAATGCTGAAACCAACCAAAACACGTCCGAATGACCCGAAAATTTGCACACATATCCAAAATGACACTACGAACTTGCTCCAACTTCCGGAATTCCATTCCGACCCCTAAAGCCTATTTTCCACTGCCGACCAGAAATTGCCAAAAACTAACTTTCGCCAATTCAAGCCTAATTCTACACCGGATATCAAAACCACGTTCTGAACACACTCCTAAGTCCTAAATAACCTAATGAAGCTATCCGAGCAATGGAATCTACATTCCGTGGTCGTTTACCAATAAGTCAACTCTCAATTGACTTTTTCAATTATTGAACCAAGTTAAGAGACTAAGTGTCTCATTTCTCTGCAAAAATCGCTCTGAAACCGAGCCAACCTATCTAACACAACATAATGAAGCTGAACCACATATAATGAAGCCGAAATGGGGGAAACAGGCTATAACTCTCGGAACGACCAGCCGGGTCGTTACATCCTTCCCCACTTAAACATATGTTCATCCTCGAACGTGCCAAGAGTTTTTCTCCAACACCATCAAAATGCCTTGTAACCTCACCACACACATACCCGGGGGTGATCTCCTGTCACCCTATCCTATATAGGTCCGATAGCACAACACCGTTGAAATTTCGAAATCCAACCTGACCCATGAACCTTAGAACCAAATTTCCACTTCTGAAATAATTTACAAGATCAAAATTCCACAATTATAAACTGAATAAGTCTGAACATGATGTATCAAGCCATATCCGTAACCCAAGATGCAATCACATAATATACCGCATGGCTCAAACATTCATGGCGATAACTCCTAGTCACAATACTGCTCAAAACAACCTAATACCGGTACATACCCTCTTATCAAAAAATGCCTCGCTCTAACACTTTCATATAATGTCGATGATGAAAGAAACACGTAGAACTAGCAACCATTCGTCTGATAAGCAAGACATAAAGCTCCCCATTCCCAAACAGGAATTATAGCAAATTTCTAAGCCGACTCCCGATATTTATCCTTCCAACTAAGTTGTAGTCAATTATGACAATATTCATTCTAGGTCCAATGACCTCTTCTCATCCAACACGACCACTCTGATGACATGCCACATCAATACAATTCAAAGCCATAACCTGTGCAACTCGTGCACTCAATAGCAACATCCCATTGCAATCAAATTATATAAAAGGTTCACACGAGAGGACCATCCTGCCATTAACAATTACCGTCAGAACACCATGATAAGAGCCTGACACTCATCGAAAAATCAAAACACACGAATCTGACACCAAGGATCATACCTCCACATAACTCTGCTACAATGCATGATCCCATCCACACGCTGGTCCACATGAAATACTTCGAGTCACCTTGCTAAAAATCATTAACCATGCGCAATTCGACATCAACTACTCAAAGTGTGTTGCCCTAACCACGGGGAATCGGACGATACCATGCCACACGAGCCCGAAAGAACATAATTGATATGTCTTAATCCCCAATACCCAATTACTTACCTTACTCAAATCCTCCTATAAGCCCAATTAGAACCGCACCATGTGTGCCTATAACCAACGATCACAACTCCTCGCAACACTAAAGGGTAACTCATACATCACTCTAGAACATGAATAAACTCAATGACAATCGAATGGTACATCCCTCAACAATAGAAATTCAGAGTCAACAATTCTGACCCGGTGCAGAACACACACTCATATTGGCTTGCCAATAACCCTAAATCAACACTGTTCACCCACACAGATAGATAACTCACAGAAAAGTTCACAATGACTGAATCATGGTACATACTAACATCTGACTAGCTATGCTCGCATCCTCACAACTCACTACCACAAAATAACCTATTTATGATAACTCTCAGTCTCGAAGTCATGAAGTGCACCAATTACTATATCTGATCTCAACTCCACTGCTCGAATACATAACACATCCCTAATACTTGATCATTCCACAAGGGATACCCCTAAAATCCTTTCGTGACACGAAGCAACCTTGAATATCAGAAGTCGATCCAACAAGAGAGTGTCGCTATACCAATGAAGCAGCCTTAACTCCACACATGCCGTTTCTAAAATTTATACCCTCATCAAGCCACCTAATAGTGCTATCATCTAGCTAGTTATCTGAAACTGCCAATGCTGCCTAAGAATTTTTGACCTTCCTTCCAGAACTAAACCATGACCTCACACATGCAAATCTCACTCTACACGACATACCACATACACCATTCCATCCTATGATAAACATAAGAACTTCATAATCCCTTCCGAGTCACAAGAAACTACACACCTAACTAGTCAAGAACTTCCCACTTGATCCCAGTTAGAAGCAAAATCACTATACATCACCTGCACCTCACGCCAGTAGAAAATATGCATCTCTAACCGTGGTAGAAACCATCAGGAACTATCTGAATCCCATTTGTACAATACCAAACTGTCAGGACTGAATCCTTCTAACTCAACCAAGCTACACAGGTCACCCAAACCCAAGAGCATTGCTAAAAAACACCTGTAAAAACTCATTACCTTATGAACACCCAAAGAACTAATCATATCCCATATCATGCCGATCCGACCTACTACCAAGTTTTCCCATTTAACCAAGTTCCTTATGACTTACCTGCGAATTGGTACTTCTCTTTGCCATACTACCGTAATTCTCAACCTAGAGTTACCACACGAGACCTAAGAATAAAACCATACCGTGTGAGGCTCATATGCCGCTGAATACTCTCTCAAATATCCCCAAAAGTACCACATTAAAAATACTTACCCTGAAGAGACTTCCTACGAATCTAAAGCCATTACCTTCACCTTCCTGATACTGATATGTAGAATCTATGATAATGTAGAAATGCCACGAGTCTTGACACCCTCCAACGTAAATCTCAGTTTTAGCGCAAAACACACCTTGAAGATTCCCAATTTCTATATTTAACCTTGAATCCGTCAGAACCATTCTTGAGAGTCATCAACTCTACTCAAACCTCAATTAGACTGATCAAACGGACCGAACGACCTGTGCTCCATTAGCACTCCAACACCCCAGGAAGTAATTCACACATACTCGAAGCAACAAGAAAATTCCTACATTGCACACACTACCCAATTTTACAATTACAACTCAATTATTATATAATAAAAAAAATCCAATTACCCATAGAGTACATTACAACCTGTAGCCAAAATTTCCATTACTCGAGTCATCCCCGATCTTAACCCCTGTAAGCCACAATTGATTCACCAGTATACCTCGAACCGAACCCAACACATCACATAATCATGCAACCAACTTATCACTAGCAGACTCCCCCACTTGGCTCAAAGCCATAGATCAAAACAACTAGTAACTCATAATGACCATACGCTAACACCGCCGCCATACCATAGTGATCAACTAAATCCTTCATAAGCTCATATATAACTCAAACCATTTAACATCCCAAATCATCTACAACCTCATATTCACCATTGCAATAGTCGTGCCAACTCCCACAAGTGATCTAAACTTAAATTGCAACATATATCAATTACTAGCATTATCACACAATCGAAATCTTAGCACTCAAGACACAAAATAAAATCCGGCCTCAAGTCCTGCAGACCGGCCCATTATCAAAATGCTAAAATTCACATCTCGCACCCCACCAAGGAAATCACAAGCCATCGATGCACAGCTGATACCAAGCGCTCACGTGCGGATTCGAATACATTGAAGGAATTCAAGAGTTATGCTTTTGGCTGAATAAAATGGATTCGCACAACAAGAATTCAAGAATGTGATATTTTCCTAAGGGTTCGGTAGCCTCTCGAAGATAAGTACAGACGTCTCCGTACCAATCCACAAAACTATACTAAACCTGCTCATGACCGGTGAGTCTTATGTAACCTAGCGCTCTGATACCAACTTGTCACGACCCCAAATCTAAACCAGTCATGATGGCGCCTATCGTGGAACTATGCCAGCCAAATCCACACTCATATAATAAATAATCTTTCATTTATATCATCACTAAACTGATAACCCATAAAGGTTTCGTCTAATCATTTTAAAACAGATAAAGCTACACCGAATATTAAATACAACCCCGAGATCCATGAATCACTGTTCATGAGCATCTACAAAAAATATACAACCCTAGAAAATAAACTCTGTAATAGTAAGCAGGAGAGAGTAAGGTTGCGGATGCGTGTAGCTACCTCGCAAAATCTCCGAGAAGACTCTGGAACAGATACAAAGCTCACTCTTCCATAGCACCTGGATTTGCACACAAGGTGTAGGGAGTAATGTGAGTACGCCAACTCAGTAGTAATGACAATAAATCAGGTATGAGCAGTAAGAAACACATAAAGTCAAATCATCATTTCACAATAAGCACAGTCTTTCTTTCCAATAGTGAATACGTTAAATCATCACGCTAAAAAATGCCAATTTCAGTATAACTCCTTTGAAAAAAGTAATTTCCAACAATTTCAGAAAAATGTCCAAGAAGTTAGTGTAAAAACAATGAAATGAATCATAAGTAGCCACTCAGGAAAAATCATCAATAAGAAACTGCCCCTCGGGCGTAACATCACTTATATCATCCCCTCGGACATACCTCACAGTCACCCATAATCAGCCCCTAGGGCAACGTCACAGTCACTCATAATCAGCCCCTCGGGAAACCTCACAGTCACTCATGCCTCCCAATCACTCGTCACTCGGCACTCGCACTCAGTAGGTACTTGCGCTCACTAGGGGTGTGTAAATACTCCGGAGGGGATCCTACAACTCAAGCGCTAATATCAAGACATCTCGTGGCATATCATATCCTCACAACCAGGACCTCGTCCTCACTCAGTCAGAAACTCTCAAAAATCCACTCGGGCTATCAGTAAAACGGGGTACTCGACCCAAACACATCATTTTATATCTCATAATAGTGTAAATAAGGCTGAGTTTCGAAATCAGTTAAACATAATATGATTGAGTTTAAACCAAAAGTCAACACAGTGAGGAATAGAGGTAAAAGCCCCCAAGGGCTCTAAACAAGTCCGCACAAGGACCCAAACATGGCTTACAGCCCAAATATAACAATAGTCTGAAAACACGATTTAACATATGATTTAAAAGTGAATACGCAACTCAATAGTTGCAATGGGAAGGACCAAGGCCAAATCCCCAATCAGTGAACGCCACACACTCATCATCCAACATGTGCGCCACTCCAAATATAGTGAGAATACGAAGTTCGGGGTTCCATACCCTCAGGACAAGATTTCCAGTCATTACTTACCTCAAACTGGATGAAAATCTACTCTGCGATGCCTTTACCCTCGACTCGGCCTCATCACACCCCGAATCTATTCAAAAATATAGTCATATCATCAAAATACTCTAAGGTAACAAATCCCACTCGAAAATAACCAATATATACCAAAAATCTCGAAATTGGCCAAACCCGACCCCCGGGACCACATCTCTGAAGTCGATAAAAAATAAAATAACAAGAATCCTCATCCTCCCACGAGTCTATACATAACAAGAATCTCAAAATCGGACCTCAAATGGCCCCTCAAATACCCAATTAAAGGTCTCCAATTACAAGCCCTAATTACCCAATTTTTGTACTAATTTCCCACAAATTTCACCACTAATTAGTCCATAAATCACACATAAACGAGGTTTAAGTCCAAAAGTCTTACCTCCACGAACAACCTTCGATGTTCCTCTTCAAAACCGTTCAAAAAGCTTCCAACCCGTGCAAAAATGGTGGATGAATGACAAAAATACTCTAAGGGTCCCATTTATATGTTCTGTCTAGGGATTTCATCACATGCGGCCAAATTCTCGTACCTGCGGTCCCAGGTGCGCACCTGCGAAAAATCACTTAAATGCACATTTTCGTATCCATGATCAAATTTCTGAACCTGCGACTCTGCAGGTGCCGCCCCAGCTCCACATCTGCGGTCTTCCTCCTGCCCACCAAAATCCGCATCTGCGGTCTTGGGTCCTCTTCTGCGGGCTCGCACCTGCGGTCCCCTATCCCTCGATGGCTATCTAAAATTACCCTGAGCCCCTCGGGACCCCAACAAAAAATTTAAACAAGTCCCATAACTCATTCGAATTTAGTAGAGCCTTCGAAACACCCAAAACAACATCTGACACCAAGATCACATCAGATTTAAGCCTATGAACTTCGAGATTTCTAAATTTCGCCAATGATGCCGAAACCAACCAAAACACGTCCGAATGACTCAAAAATTTTCACACATATCCAAAATGACACTACAAACCTACTCCAACTTTCGGAATTCCATTCCGACCACTATAGACTATTTTCCACTATCGACCGGAAACACACTCCTAAGTCCTAATTCTACATCGGACATCAAAACCACATTCCAAACACACTCCTAAGTCCTAAATGACCTAACGAAGCTATCCAAGCCATGAAATCTATATTCTGGGGTCATTTACCAATAGGTAAACTCTCTGTTGACTTTTTCAACTATTGAACCAAGTTAAGAGACTAAGTGTGTCATTTTTCTCCAAAAATCTCTTCGAACCCGATCCAACCAAGCTAACACAACATAATGAAGCTGAACCACATATAATGAAGCCGAAATGGGGGAAACAGGGCTATTACTCTCAGAACGACCGGCTGGGTTGTTACAATATTCCAATCCTAAGTTTTTTCTTCATAAAAAATAATACCTCTAATAAGGAAACTCTTCTTTGTCTATGGATTGAACAGTTTATATGCATTTGATACTTCACTAACAACAAGAAATACACACTTCTTGTGACGACCTAAAACCCATCAATAGTTGTGATAACATCTAACACACCGACTAGGCGAACCAACAATCTCAAATAGTAAATGAAACCAATAGCACAAATACAATAAACCTAACATGATCAATGTATCATAAAGAAGTCTGAATTTGATGTCAAGTACAACACAATATAAAATAATATTTGGTGTCACAGAGTACATGAGCGCATAGAAATAGTATAATACCGGAGTCCAAAATAAGTTTACAATAATGTCTGTATGAAATAAACATTAATAGCAAAAGATAGGAAGAGGACTTCAAGGTCCGCGAATGGATATGCAACACTACCTTGAATGTTTAAATATTAGCAACAAATCAACTGACCAGATTCTGCTAGGTCCAATACCTAAATTTACACAAGACGACATAAGTATGGTATGAGTATAACCGATCTAATTGTCACGACCCAAAATTCACCTAGTCGTGATGGTAGCTATGTAATGATCCGACCCGTCATTTTGAGATATAGCTTGTCATTCAACGGTTTGAGGACTTGAGTAGCTTCACTTAAGGTACGCATGATCTGAATTGAATTTTGGGAAGTTCAGAGTTGATTTGGAAAGAAAATTCTCATTTCGGAAGCTTTAAGTTTGAAGAACCAGGATTTAAGCTTTCAATAGGTTCGTGTGATTATTTTGGACTTGAGCGTATGTCCAGATCGGGTGTTGGATGATCCGGGAGCGTTTCAGCGCCTATTGTGGAAAGTTGGCATTTTGGAAGGATTCTAATAAATTTTGGTTGAAGTGCATTTTAATGATATCGGTGTCCGTTTGGAATTATGAGCTTGGGAAAATCTCTGTATGATGGTTCTAGTCTTAAGAGCGCGTTCAAATGTGGATTTGGAGGTCCGTAGGTCCTTTTGGGTCGTTCGGAAAAAAATATAATTTAAAGGTTTTTGGGAAGTTTGACTGGGAGTGGACTTTATGATATCGGGGTCAGATTCCGATTCTGGAAGTAGGAGAATGTGACTTGCGTGCAAACTTTGAATGTAGAAGTTTGAAGTTCTAAAGTTCATTAAGCTTGAATTGAGGTGCGATTCAGGGTATTGAAGTTTTTTTATGTGATTTGAGGCCTCAAACAAGTTCGTGTCATGTTTTGGAACATGTTCGTATGAGTGGACGGGGTCCCGGGAGCCTGCAGTGTGTTTCGGGGTGGTTTCAGATCGAATTTGGATGAAAAGCTATTGTTGGTTTGCTGGTGCTGGTGTTGTCTTTCGCGAGCATAAGGGAAGGGACGCGTTCGCGAAGAAGGATTTATGGGCTGGTGAATTTTGCCACACGCGAACGCGATGAGGATCCTGCGAACACGTAGGTGGTCCGGGCAGTGCTTCGCGAACGCGGAGGTCAAACCGTGAACACGAAGAGGAGATGAGGGAATGTGGTAGGAGGCCGTTCGGTCTATGTGAACGCAAATAGTAGAACACGAACGCGAAGCGGAAGGGTTAGTTGGCCTACGCAAACGTATTCAGTGGGACTTAAACACGGGGAAGGAATTCTGGGCGAGGTCTTTTTAGCCTTCGTGATCGCGATGTCTTTTTCGCGGTCACGTAGAAGGGAGGCCTTGGCAGAATATAAGTTTGAAAAAATGGGATTTGCTCATTTCATCTCATTTCCTCCATGAGAACCGACCTAGGAGCGAATTTGGAGAACCATCTTCATCGACAATCATGAGGTAAGTGATTTCTATTGTGAGTTATATACAAGGGTCATATATGGATTTAGACATGAAAATTTGTAGAAATTTAGGAATTTGAAGAAAATTGTTATTTTGGATTTTGACCATGAAATTGGACATGGAATTGGAAATCAATTATATATTTGAGTTTGTAATGTTATGGGTAATGGTTATCTTCGAACATTTTCGGAATCCAGGCACGTGGGCCTAAGGGTTGCTTTATCGAGTTTTCGAGCGGAGTTGGGAATTTGTCTAAATTGATTTGTTATGAGGATTAGAG
This sequence comes from Nicotiana paniculata, assembly GCA_005239505.1. Classification (NCBI taxonomy): domain Eukaryota; kingdom Viridiplantae; phylum Streptophyta; class Magnoliopsida; order Solanales; family Solanaceae; genus Nicotiana; species Nicotiana paniculata. The sequence continues at coordinate 22,077 of ML314335.1, read as the reverse complement.
TATATTTTTATTTGATTGCATATTGTTTGACTAGTTTTGGAGCGACGGGAATCAGTTTGAGGTGTTAGAGGGGCTTTTGGAGACGGTTATAAAACTTCGGAGCGAGGTAACTCTCCTGTCTAACTCTGTGAAGGGGAAACTACCCCTAGGTTTTGTGATAGATATTTGCTATTTGTTACAGGGTCTACGTACGCAGGAGGTGATGAGGGTCCATATGTATCTATATTCATGTTGTTGTCCGGGTAGACTTAGGTTCACACCATGTTATAGCTGTATTATTTGAGCAGTCTTTTGCCTATTAAATTCCTTTATTTTACATTACAACTTGAGACTAGACTTGTGTAGAGTGGTAGACTTGCAATTATAGAGGTCAGACGAACTTCAGCATTTGACACGGAATAATTGTACTCCTCCTACTAATTTCTCCTACGTTATGCGTTCTCATATAAAGGTTTCCCAGACGCTTCTTATAACTCACATGTCCCTTCGTGAGTATGGTCAAGGACCCGTCAAAGCTTCTTATTCTAATCGTATCGGGCCGTTTGCCTTGGCAGGATAGATACATATATGGTTCGTGTCGTTCGACCCCCGATAGTGCACACACCTTACATGATCGGGTCGTTCACCTCGACAGAGTTATTTACCACTCTCATGGGAGCGGGCCATTCGCCTCGTCAATATATAATAGATGTATCTATGGTTATATACCAGATTATGATAGGATCAGGCCGTACACCTCGACATTTATGTAAAATACTTCTATGTAATCGTGCATATTATTTGTCAAAAAGCCAGTGTATCTGAGAGTTTTCCTGATTTGAATTATGACGACCCACCTGGTGAGGTCCATTATATATATACACACTCCGGTGGAGGAGGTGACTGCTAATCGAGAGTTGAGCTTATTGCTGAGGGAAGGATTGTACCATATATTTATACGTTTTAAATTCGTTTATTTACTCTCCCCTATATCTGTTACTTCTTGTTGTATCTGTCTTATCGGACCACCAGTAAGTATCAATGTCGACCCCTCGACACTACTTCTCTAGGGTTAGGCTAGATACTTACTGAGTACGCGTTGATTTACGTACTCATGCTACACTTGTTGCACATTTTTTTGCAGGTACATATATGTCTGGTGATCTTTTGGGCGCAGAGGCACGACTTTTGCGGGGACTTACCGTGAGCTGCATTTCATGTTACAATCCGCAGGCTGCAGAGTCTCCATTAGAGTTATTTGTATTCTCCTGTCTAATTTGTATCTTAGACATATGTATTTTATTTTTTTTCCCTAGTCGATGCTCATGCACTTGTTACACTAGGTTTTGGGGGTACTTATGGGTTGTCCTTTATTGCAGTTGTGAAATAATTATTAGTAACCCTGTAAATTCTATGTATTACTATTTAATTGACGAAATTTATGATTTCAAAAATACTAAAAAGGGTACTTAAGTTAAACATCCATATTGTTTTGTCTGACGGTGATGTAAGGAGCAATCACGACCTCTAGCAAATTTTGGATTGTGACAAGCTAAGTATCAGAGCATTAGGTTCACTTAGGTCTCACGAGTCATGAGAAAGTCTAGTAGAGTCTTGCGAATAGGTACGGAGATGTTTGTACTTATCTTCGAGAGGCTACAGGGCTGTTAAGAGCACTTCCTTACTTCATTCCTCATCGTGCGATTTTATTCCTTTGAGGCTTATGCCTTTATTTTCTTCCTACAATCTTATGCGACGTGAAGTACTTGTTATCGATTGCGAATCGAGAAATTGTAATAGTACTGCAGATGTGATGTAGGATTTTTCCCCTACGTATTTGATCGGGCTACTGTCATCGTCTTGCGAAAAGATGTTCTATTGTTTCAACTCAATATCAGTATTGCTTATGGTTTTGAGGTTGGGCACTGATTGCTATGATGATTCATGCGTTCCTATCGCACAATGTTCATATAATGGTAGATTGCTTATTTATGGATCGCGGTTGTGAATGGCTTATAGGAGGATTTCAGAATTCACGACTTAAAGGTTCAGCATTTAAATTTCGGCGGAGGTAAGTGAATCAGACTATGGATGTCCGGGCATTGGTTGATGAAATGACGAGACTTGGTATTTTCTAGCATTGTGAAATTCTCGATTGTGATGTAGCATCATCTTCTTTGTTGAACACATTAAGGTTTGCCGGTGTTATGGTCTTCCTTGATATTTGGCCTTCGGGGCAGGGTGTTGTGAAATGGTGCCTGAGGAGCAATTGTCAGATATAGCGGTGTGTCGCAGTTCAGAATCAAATTGGTGTTTCTCATATTGATGACTCGAGAAAGATGATCTTCTAGGAGGATTAGAGTTGGTGACGACTCATTTGTTCAGGTGATACAGGTATGGATTTGATTTGGTGCAATATTCGGGCAGCAAAGTATGAGGAAGGGCAGGGAGGTAGGTGTCTCGCGGTGGTTGAATTACTAGCAGGTCGAGTACGAAAAGTGGAAGTCGTGAAGTTTCTTAAAAGAGGCGGTTTAATTTAAGTGGGAGAGTGGCATATGGGTTCTGAGGTAGGGTAGCCACATGCTTAAGGAATGTTTAGAGAAATTTGGGAATCATGCTGGACAGTGACTAGGTCCACGGAATTTATTTGGATGCAACATGACTTCCAGCTTGGAATGCATTGTTGGGATTTTAGTTGATGTCAGAGTGGAAGAAGGAATCTTTGTGGGTTCAAGGGTTATGTAATTTTAGCTTCGAGCTAAATGGGAGAGTCCCACCGTCTTATGTTGGATTGCGTGGTTGTCTACTGGTACAATTTCTTGTTATCGGTGTATTGGTGGGTTATTACGACTAAGGAAAGAAAACATCAGTGGTAATTTGGGAAAAGGATTTGAGGAGTGTGTGCTATATTTGGCCTTATCGGATCATGTTCAGGTTTTGGGAACACTCGAAGTTTATGCTTCGTGTAGATGTGATGTACAAGGAGAGTAATCCAGTCAGTGCTTCTTTGAGCGAGGTGTTCATGTGCTAGTAGGGCCTTGGAGTTTGATAATATTTGGGAACAACTCAAAGTGGGTGACTCCCAACAACGGTCGTAGTGGGTTCAAAAATTTAAGTGTGGAACCTAAGGATTTAGAATCTGTGGTGCAGTTAAGTATCAAGCTTTTGTAGTGGATTATGTGTAAGGCCCCGGAAAATTTTGCTAAGCAATATTGGATTTCGGGGTGCCAGGTAGACTAATTATAATATTTTATGTGCTATAAATATGATGTAAATGAATTGGATGTTAGGAATAAGTGTATGAGTTATATAATAAGTAATGTAAGGTCCAAGGAGAAGCCTAAGCCTAAGACAAATGGGAAAATTTCATAATAGGCTAAAATTCCAAAGGTACTTGCACTAGTCCACACTTTGAACAAGCATATATAAATATATATAATTCATTATGATACAAATAACCTATCAAATGAAAGTTCTTCGAGTCTAGTTTCCAACTCTTCAAACCGTTCATCATTTGGACTTTCCTACACAAAGTTATGATCAAACTACCAAAGGCTGGAAAAATGCGATCCTGTGTCGAGTCTGCGATCGCATTCCTGTCGTATTTTTGACTCGCAGATCTGTCGCAGAGTGGGCCAGTGTTTCCCAGTTTTGGGCACCTATTTCGCGATGCATTCTGCGGCCCACATTCTTGTTTTGCGGTCCATCTGCGATCGCAGGCCCTAATCTGGAGGCTTATTTTTCCTATTTTTATAACCTGACCCCATTTTCATAAATAGGTTTATGGGCTTCATTTGGGGTCATTTTCTACTGAATTTAGAGAGAGATGAGAGCATATAGACAGAGAAATAAGGGGTCTAACTTCATAATCACTCAAATCTTGCTCAAGCCTTCAAGAATCAAGGGAGATAACCTTAGATTGTCCTACATCCGAGTAAGTCCTACTCCCAAACATTTCATGCATGTGGGACTAAGTTGTAGTATGTGATATTAAAGAACCAATTTGGGTAGTTCATGTTAAAAGATGGGTGAGGGAAGAAGAAATTGCCATTTTTAAACCTTATAGTCTACTTCACATGTTAGGTGTTTGATGAAATTCCTAAGAGAGTTTCACTATGGGTAATCCTTCTAATTATTAATCGATTTTCGTTATCTCCTTATAGATTGTTATTGCTAGAGGTGTTGGTGTATTGTAAAAACTTCAGGAAAATCTCTTTGAGGTATGTATGGCTAACTTTAATCTTTGTAAAGTCACCTTGTTGGTGTGCAAACATTCGGTATGAGTTTCTTGCTGAGTATATGTGAATTGATTGCTCGGTTTTGTTACGTTGTGAGATTGCATTCTCTGATTTGTCTTAGTCTATTATCGTGATAATTGTGATTGTTAAAGATGACTTCTATGTGATTACTTTAACACGTGCAAGGTTCGTTAAATGATTGAGTATGTTGGTATGAAAGAAGTATGACAAACACAAATGTGTAAATGTATCTAAGTGATAAGGGCTATGTAACAAGTGACGAAGGGAAATTTTGAATTGATCTAATTGAACTAAATGACCATGTAAATATCGTATATGACTCATTGTGGTCAAGGTTTATTGTGGCTTAACTTCATACAGATTGTTGGTTGTAATGAATTTATATTCTTGTTGATGAATACCTTTGTGGTTGATTAATGGATGATAAAGACTATTGGGAAAACATGATTTTTTGGGTGTTATAAAATTGTACTCTTGGTGATATGAAGCCCTGTGATTGAATTGTTGGTTGATGTTACGATTAATTACATATGTGTAGCAACTGATGAAAGTAAATATGGACCGATTTTATTGAGTTAAATGATTGTGGAAACACCATAAATGAATTACTGATTGGTAAGGATCATTGTGCCTTGATTTCACATAGTTATTGGTTGATATGAACTTATATTCTTAATGATGAAGATCATTGTGATTTAATTGTTGGTGGTTGTTGCTGTGAAATGTGATTGTACGGTAGGATCGGATTGCACCCCGCAACACGAAGTAATAAGGGTGGAGAGGTAATAAGGGTGAAATGTGATTGTACGGTGGGATCGGGTTGCACGTCGTAACACGAAGTAATAAGGGTGGAGAGGTAATAAGGGTGAAATGTGATTGTACGGTGGGATCGGGTTGCACGTCGTAACACGAAGTAATAAGGGTGGAGAGGTAATAAGGGAAAAGGGTAATATTGTACGGTGGGATCGGGTTTCACGCCGCAACACGAAGTAATAAGTATGGAGAGGTAACAAGGGTGGAGTGTAAAATATAAGGTGGGATCGAGTTGCACGCCGCAACAAGAAATTTAAGGTGGTATCGGGTTGCACGCCGCAACACGAAGTAATAATGGTGGAGAGGTAATAAGGGCTGAGATGTGATTGTGTTGAAATTAGAATCTGTAAGGCTCTCAATTGTACTTGTTTCTATATCATTGTGCACTATGTGTTCCTTTAACTATTTTCTATCTGTGCACCTCTTGATTTTACTTTGAGTAAAGTTTGTTCATACATACTAGTACTATTCAATGGTACTAACCTCCCTTTTGTCGAGGGCGCTACATCTTTTATATGGATGTAGGTGGTTCCATAGCAGGTATCTCTATTCGCTGATAGTGGTGCCTTCCCTTCATCTCTTCAGCAGTCTTGGTGAGCCCCAGTACCTCTCGGAGCCGTATGTAGTACATGTTGTCTTAGTTTGTTTATGTCTTTCTTTTGAGGTATAGCCGGGGGCTTGTTACTGGCAAGTCTATGTATTCTTCTCCGTACTCTTAGAGGCTCCGTAGACACTATGTGGGTGGTAAATATATTTTGGGTAGTTGTTGTACCTACTCGTAATCGTGGCCCCATATCGGGAATGTTGTATTTAGTATGTATGTTTTGGTAAGATCTAATGTTAAAACGTTAAAAGAGGAAAAATGGACTTTATGTTGTGAATCCACGTTTTTTATTTTCTCTTGCTATTTCATATGAATAATGTATTATATAAACACGGGGAAACGTGTTGGGTAGGAAAGGAAAATCAGGTTCGCTTGACCGAGTCCATTCTGTTAGGCGCCGGTCTCGTCCCTCGGTTTTGGAGCGTGACAAACTTGGTATCAGACCCTAAGGTTCTAAAGTGTCCTAGGATGTCTCGGAGCTGTGACTAGTAGAGCCCTTCTTATCGGTGTGTTGTCGACCACATCTATATTAAGTGGGCTACATGGACATTTAGGAATTTAACCCTTCTTTGATACTCCAATCGTGCGATAGAGCTCAAGTTAGGGAGTTAGTTTTCTCTCCAAGTCTTACTCTCAAAATGAGTAATCGTGATACCTTAATCCACGTGTTTGAAGCCATGAGGAGGGATTGATCCCACCATTGAGTCTGAATGGATTGCCCTAGGGCTTGTTAGGAGAATGTATTGAGTTGTGGAGGGGTTGTAGACCCTATCGCTAAGAAGGGAGTGCCCTTGTCCCTATTGATGTCACGGAACCACCAAATCCTATAGTATGTCGATATGGTACCAACGTACATTAGGGATTTGGAGTCGAGGGGCATCGATTAAGCTATTGCCCTATCAACCGAAGTCATCAAGTAAGTCACTCCTTAGCATAACCAATGTACTGTTGTTGTATATATACCTCCATATTGAAGAATTTTCATAGGCACGACCTTAATAAATGTTGAGTTACAAAATATTGCATGCATCTACTCTTTGAACGAGATCCATTATTTTGTGAATCCACTCTACCACAAATTCTCTTATAAGAAATCTCTTATGACATCGAGCTCTATAATTATATCCTTGAATTGAGTTGTATCTATAGAATTACCATTTTCGACGCACCTGTCTAAATTCTAACAAGGGACTATACCCGAAGAATTTCTTCCCGAATGAATGGATGTACAATTATAATATTTTCTCACAAAATAAAAGGATATTTTCTCTCGACCATTTATTCTTCTCTATTCGAAACCCTAGGCCATTTCTCTTCAAGTTTTTGCATCATCTGAATGTTGACATAGTGTCATAGTGAAGATCTTGCATTGTATCATCATTATCTCTAGTATGGTAGTGCCCTCGCTCTATTTTTGTTCAGGCTTTCATTTTGGCCTAGTGGTCAAAATCGGCAAGATTTTTATTTGTTTGGCGAAAATCTCCCTCTTCTCCGACAGATTATTTTCTGAATTTGGTCTGCTCAATTACTTTTAAACATTATTAAATATCCATCAAAGATGGGGTCCGTTGAGCCTCCATGTAGCGGGATCATGATGCTTATTCTTGTTGCCCATCTTATCTTGAAGGTTGTTCTTCTTCTGGTTGTAAGGAAGACGAGCATTTTCGCTCATCTTTTGATTTGTATAATACTTATTTGAGTGTCACTATATGTTAATTTCTCTATGTTGCTACGAATCCAACTGATTTTGATGTTTATAGTGGCTCCCCTAGCCGTGAAGCTGTTGAGTTTACTCCTAAAACCTCAAGTTCCCTTTTTGTTAGTTCATCTGACATACCTGGCATTCCCCTAGTTAATGACCCATTTCTGAGTTCCAATTTCGAGGGCTGAAGAAAGACCATAATTGTGTCCCTGGTAACTAGAAATACAATTTCTTTTATCAATAGTAATCCACGCAAATTCTTTACCAATTCCGCTGAATACAGGAAATGGGATAGATGTAACAATACCTTTATTTTCTGGTTAACTAGTTTTCGGTGCTCTGATATTACTGGGGTTTTCAGTATTCTGGCATAACTAAAGAATGATATAGAATTATAGGTGGAAAGACAAGTCAATCCATCCTCTTACTTTAACTACAAACCTGCTTCATTCACTATAGGCTATATTATTCCTTCTCAATCCTATCCCCTTAGAAGCAATATCCTTAAGGGTTGAACTCTGAACCAGAAAGAGTATCTCTAATTTTAAAAATACTTCTAGATATCTAGTCAATGGGTTAATAAGTGCCACAAATTACATGGGTTCCCACTTCACTTCAAGTTCATCAAGGGTTGATAGCATGCCGCAATTTCTGAACCACCTATGCATGTGCTAATCTAAAAATCCTCTTCCCAGTCTAACTCCCGCTTTTAGTTTTGGGGTGCACCAAAGAGAAACACACCTAGTAACACATCCATATGTCAAGCCTTTGTCTCGGCCAAGTCTTATAGCATCTCCCAATTTGGTTGGTAATAACTGGTTGTGTAGAAGTGTGTTTTAGTGCTTCGTTGTGAAGTAGAGTTGCTAAACGTAATTGGATTTTTCAATTCTGGAGCTATACATCATGTGACTATATGTAGAGATCTTCGTTCAGAAATTTAGCTCCACGTAATCCCTTATATTATCACATTTCCTAGTGGTTATGATGTAAAGGTCACTCCTATAAGCTCTCTCACATTCTTTTCATTTGCCTTGAATCATGTGTTGTTTACCCGTAATCTTCAATACGATATTATCTCAACTTCTCAACTAGATATCCAACTATATGATCTGATTTAATTAACCTCACTTTTATGTATTCTACAAGCGTCCTGGCAGTGGGCAAATTTTCCCTTTACTACATACTTCTAATGTCTTCAACTCTGTTTAAGCTTGTTGATTCCAAATGATGCTCTTAGTTATGCTGCCTTACTATCTATTTTCATCTGGTAACTCTCTTTGTGAATCTAATTTTATGCCTTATGGCATCAAGGTCGAGGTATATTCCTTTTGTTAGGATAAAAGATATTGCTCGCACTCCTTGTGAGATTTTCTCCTATAACAATCATCTACCTGCTCTGCTTGTCCGTATGACTAGATAACTCAGGTTACTCGTCTTCGATAAGTGCATTACGAATTCTCACCCCTTTTATAGTTATTCATATGGTCACTTCGAGGCCTTATTCTACACTAACCCGTAATTATTTTAAGTACTTTCTCACCATTGTTGACAATTTTCTAGGGCTACGAGGGCTTGTCTCATAGGTTCCAAAAGTAATGATTTTCCTTAAGGTTCAAGATTAATTTTCCATGATTTCAAACCAAAGTGTTTCCCCTTTTCAAAAGTCATAAATGGGTCGGATTTGATGAGGCTATGTGGTTCTCTGCTCACTCGGCTCCTAGGAGTATTGACAACGTCATTGTCATGTATGGGAATTTTGCTACCTTTGGCATTCCACCGCCTTAGGAAGGGTTAGATTGTTCGAATTATGATAATCTCATAAGTAGATGACTTATTTTCCATCCTCATGCGCTTATGGCATAAAGTCTTTGTGTCACTTATTGTTAGGAGTGAAAACAAATTCTACGTATTTTATTTGCGGCCTCAATCACACCCATGTTGCAAGAGTCTTACCATTTGATCTCAACTACTTACCTTACACTCAGGGACACAACCGGCGTATCCTACTTGATCACTTATTTAAAATCTCAAGTCCACATACATGGTATCCACCTTATCTAAGAATACTAGTTACCACTATGCTTCACTTATCTGATAATTGATGTAGTCACCTGGATCAAACCATGTCGACATCGTTAATAGAAATCATCGTGTCTCTTAGCATATAACCTCATAAAATACTCTACTTAGCACATTAATGGATTCCTGAATCATTCCAGCCCAATCTTGAACTTCATTGCTCCTTAATGCATTAGGTCTATTTGGTATTGAAGGTTAAAACATGTCAAAGTCACCCTGTGATCTCATATAATCAGTAGGTAATTTTATGGTCAATTTATTATGGCACATCTTAGAGTAATCGTGAAGGTCACCAAGGGTTTAGTTTGGGTGTTCGCATAGAGTTTTAGAATTCAGGAGACTGAACCGGTTATTCTCAAAACATTTCCCCTGTAGATGTTATGTGAATTGGTAATGAATAGTACATAAGCGCATTTCCCATTAGGTGGCACTAGGGGTGTGATGTTTTCCCATAGTTGTTCCTCATGTATTTGTGTTTTCACGTATCTATGCCTAAAAAGGTAGTTGGAGATCCTTTGTGTATCATCCTGGTGTAAATTATCGAAGGTGAAGTTAATGGATAGTCAGCTTATGCCAGGTATCTAGCTATCATCTTTGTTAGATAAGTTTAGGGTTCAGATTGCTTCCGTGAATGTGTTTTGGCAAAACTTGTAAGTCGAGGGGGGGCACCTTGAAGGCCGAAAGTGTCGTGGAAGGAAAATATTTTCTCTTGATTTTATATCAATTAGTTTTGACTTGAAAGGTACCTTATTGGTGTTATGATCAAAAAATGTGCAGTCCATGTTCAGGTGTCATTATGATAATGTAGTTCTTTTGATGCTGAGAATTAGTGTTATCGGTAAATACATTGTGCTGCTTCGTCGAGTTATTGATGAGCTTTTAGGATGGTTTTGGGTGATTCTCTGACAGGTGGATAGGCCTAGTTACAATGGAGATGCTGCCGAAATTTCTGAAAAATTCTGGACTTAGTCAAAATTTAGGGACTTGAGGTAGGATAGAAGAGAGATATGTTATGTTAGGTATTTGGGTCAGGCTCTACCTCTCATTATAGTATGAATGATCCTAAGCGGGGGAGGATGTAAGGCGACAGAAAATTTTGCTAAGCAATATTAGATTTCGGGGTGCCAGGTAGACTAATTATAACATTTTATGTGCTATAAATATGATGTAAGTGGATTGGATGTGGGGAATAAGTTTATGAGTCATATAATAAGTAATGTGAGATCCAAGGAGAAGCCTAATCATAAGCCAAATGGGAAAATTTCATAATAGGCTAAAATTCCAAAGGTACTTGCACTAGTCCACACTTTGAACAAGCATATATAAATATATAAATATATATATATATATATATATAAATATATATATATATATAAATATATATATTATAACGTATTATCTGAGGAATAACCTATCAAATAAAAGGTCTTAGAGTCTAGTTTCCAATGCTTCAAACCGTTCGTCATTTGGACATTCCTACACAAAGTTATGATAATATTACCAAAGGCTGGAAAAATGTTATCCTGTGTCGAATCTGCAATCGCATTCCTGTCGCATTTTTGAATCGCAGATCTGTCGCATAGTGGGCTAGTGATGCCCAGTTTTGGCCCCTATTTCACGATGCATTCTGCGGCCCACATTCTTGTTTTGCGGTCCATTCTGCGATCGCAGGCCCTGTTCGGGAGTCTTATATTTCCTATTTTTATAACCCGACCCCATTTTCATAAATAGGTTTGGGGGCTTCATTTAGGGTCATTTTCTACTGATTTTAGAGACAGATGAGAGCATATAGACAGAGAAATAAGGGGTCTAACTTCATCATCACTCAAATCTTGCTCAAGCCTTCAAGAATCAAGGAAGATAACCTTAGATTGTCCTACATCCGGGTAAGTCCTACTCCCAAAAATTTCATGCAAGAGGTTAGGGGTTCAAATGTGTTGCGAGGGTTAGAAGTAGGCCATGCATGTGGGACTAAGTTGTAGTATGTGATATTAAAAAACCAATTTGGGTAGTTCATGTTAAAATTTGGGTGAGGGAAGAAGAAATTGCCATTTTTAAACCTTATAGTCTACTTCACATGTTAGGTGTCTGATGAAATTCCTAAGAGAGTTTAACCATGGGTAATCTTTCTAATTATTAGTCGATTTCCGTTTTCTCCTTATAGATTGTTATTGTTAGAGGTGTTGGTGTATTGTATAAACTTAAGGAAAAGCTCTTCGAGGTATGTATGGATAACTTTAATCTTTGTAGAGTCACCTTGTTGGTGTCCAAACATTCGGTATGAGTTTCTTGTTGAGTATAAATGAATTGATTGCCCGGTTTTGTTGCGGTGTGAGATTGCATTCTCTGATTTGTCTTAATCGATTATCGTGATAATTGAGATTGTGAAATGTGACTTCTATGTGATTACTTTAACACATGCAAGGTTCCTTAAATGATTGAGTATGTTGGTATGAAAGAATGATGACAAACACAAATGTGTAATTGTATCAAAGTGATAAGGGTTATGTAACAAGTGATGAAGGGGAAGTGTGAATTGATCTAATTGAGCTAAATGACCACAGAAATATCGTATATGAATCATTGTCAGCAAGGTTTATTGTGGCTTAACTTGATATGGATTGTTGGTTGTAATGAATTTATATTCTTGTTGATGAATACCTTTGTGGTTGATTAATGGATGATAAAGACTATTGTGAACACATGATTGTTTGGGTGTTATAAACTTATACTCTTTATGATATGAAGCCCTGTGATTGAATTGTCTGTTGATGTTTCTATTAATTACACAGTTTAACGTATCAAAGTCCTAAAGGTTGTGTAGCAAATGATGAAAGTAAATACGGACTGATTTTATTGAGTTAAATGATTGTGGCAACACCATATATGAATTACTGACTGGTAAGGATCATTGTGCCCTGATTTCACATAGTTATTGGTTGATATGAACTTATGTTCTTCATGATGAAGATATTTGTGATTTAATTTTTGGTGGTTGTTGCTGTGAAATGTGATTGTACGATGAATCAGATTGCGATCCGCAACACGAAGTTATAAGGGTGGAGAGGTAATAAGGGTGAAATATGACTTTGTGATTTAATTTTTGGTGGTTGTTGTTGTGAAATGTGATTGTACGATGGAATCGAATTGGGATCCGCAACACGAAGTTATAAGGGTGGAGAGGTAATAAGGGTGAAATGTGACTGTACAGTGGGATTGGGTTGCACGCCGCATCACGAAGTAATAAGGGTGGACATGTAATAAGGACTGAGATGTGATTGTGTTGAAATTAGAATTTTTAAGGCTCTCAATTGTACTTGTTGCTATATCGATGTACACTATGTGTTGGTTCCTTTAACTGCTTTCTATCTGTGCATCTCTTAATTTTACTTTGAGTAAAGTTTGTTCATACATACTAGTACTATTCAGTGGTACTAACGTCTCTTTTGCCAGGGCGCTACATCTTTTATATGGATGTAGGTGGTTCTATGACAGGTAGCTTTGTCACTGATAGTGGTGCCTTTCCTTCATCTCTTCAGCAGTCTTGGTGAGCCCCACTACCTCTCGGGGCCATGTGTAGTACATGTTGTCTTAGTTTGTTTATGTCGTTCTTTTGAGGTATAGTCGGGGCCTTGTTATCGGCAAGTCTATGTATTCTTCTCCGTTCTGTTAGTGGATCCGTAGACACTATGTGGGTGGTAAATATATTTGGGTTAGTTGTTGTACCTACTCGTAATGGGATAAAATAAATTTGTATTTGTAGATGAATTTTCAGAATGGGTATACCAGTTGAAGATGCAAATGTGCGCACAAGGAGGGTATGAGATAGTTCGTATGTTTTGAGACAACGTGGTCTTGTGAAATAGGGTCACTCAGGATAAGTGCAGATTGAGTTCATTATATTTTGAAGGGAGATATTATTATTTCTAAGGCAAGTCCGGAGTAAATTAGAAGACATCGGATCGGTTAGCGATAATTTAATCGTCATGATGGTGGCACTGATCAGCTCCTTCAACGTGTTAAGTTATACATGTGATTCGTGGTGGTATGTGCGAGGCTTGACAGCCACCGTAATTTGATTGGTTTTGGAAGTATTTGGTTCTAATGGCCTTGTTGTGTAAATGGATTCCGGAAGAGTTATGGCAGTTTAGATCACGACTTGAGGTTTGTATTTTCGGCGATTATAAGAATTCAATTGCGTGTTGCAATTGTTCTTCTGAAATGAGTTAAGTGAAAGGTTTATAGCCAATGAAGTTTTTTATCCCCGCTAGTAGTTCAAGGGTTATGGTGAATGCATGTATTATCGCATAGCGGCATGATAGGTGTAGTGAATATCATTGGGACTGGAAGTTGAAGGTCAAGGTTGAGGTTCGGTGTTGATAGATTGTCACGAGCTCGGATGAGCAGGGGGTGAATTCAGATATTAAGAGCAAGTTGGCATTTCTCTTTAATGTCACGTGAGAATGGTGTTTTGTGGAAAAGACTTTGTGTATTGACTTGCGGATTTTTTATTTGCTTTACAGAATTAGAACGGTTGATGGTATAGGTGTGCAGACATTCCTACCTGAGATGAAGGCCATGGGAGCGTGCCCCACGGGAAGATTTGTATAAGTGGTGACATGTTAGTCACTTGATTATTAAATATTGGAACCAATAAATTATGGTACTATCGCTAATGTGAGGGAGTTATACCTGAGGGGCGTTCTATTCCTTGGGCTGTGGACCACGTGAGTTTGTTACGAATTTGGCGGTTGTTCTTGGGTGTCATGGGAAAAAGGTTATTGCGGATCCTTGAAAGGCTATTAGCCCAGTACGGTATGATCAGAATTGTCTTGAGGTACATGGATGGATCTAAATGTGAATGTGTTCTCCATATCAGACCAGATACATTCATTTCAGCATATTTGTTGCTTACAAAGAAGTCTTCGGGCTTTGCATGTTATTTCTAGCGTCAACTATTCCATGTTAACTTTATTTTGTCATGTGGGTTGTGAGACATCTTGATTATTCGCACATGTGTTGTGGCCATGTGTAGCTTGATGTACTATATGAGCAGAATGGCTATCGAGATTCAGGTCATTTAATGCAACTTAGTCTTGCTTGAGTTTTGTAGTGTGTGGCTCTATCTGTCTGCCCAGGGATGGTATTATGCACTTGGCGTGCTTGTGGTCGACATTCAGACATTTTGTAGGCATGAGCATTCTAGCTCGGTAAGTATTTCCTAATATATTATTATGTGTAGATCGGGTGGCACGCCTTCACGAGTACATTAGTTGGATTAGGTGGCACGCCGCCACGGGTATGTTGTTTGGATTGGGTGGCATGCCGCTACGAATATCATAGTTGGATCGAATTGCATGAGGAAATAGTATCATGTGTAAATCGTGTTGCACTCCCGCAAAAATGTGATGTTGAGTATAGTTACCTATATCTATTATTGTGTGTTTTGTTTCTCATTTTTTGGGGAAGGTTCATACAATCTTTTTGGTTGTTTAATTACTTATGTGGGTTGAGTAGTTCGTTCCAGAGTTCCTTTTTCCTGATGTATCACATTTGAGTTTGTAGCTTGTTGGCATGTTGTGGCATCATATGAGACTTTAGGTAGTGTCTGAGGTGCCTTATTGCCTGAGAAGTTAGTACTGGGTGAGACGAGATTATTTGACCTGGGATCACTGCGATCAGATTTATATAAGGCATATTACAGAGAAAATATCGTTATTCAGTCCAAAATGAGGTAATGGTTCTTGTCACGAGGAGAGACTTCATAAATTATGATTCGACAGGTGGCTATGAGTTTCTACACATCTCTTCCATTGTGGAAGTATTGCGAGATTTTAAGCAAGGCTTATATTTGTTATGAGGTATACAACGGGCTTCGAGTTAGTGGAAATTTTATCTGTTGTGCTTCGGGTAGATTGCCTTGGGCAAATGAGTTACGTGATGCATGGTGTGAATTAAGTAAAGGTATACAATCATGTTTGATACAATGTGTAGTGATTGATACGGTGTTCATATGTTGGAAACATGTCCGGTAGAGAATTTCAGATGTTGGAAATTAGCTCTAAGGCTTATTTAACTAAATAAAAAGGAGGATATTCAGACTGGCTCGAACCAATGTACTCAACGGGGATGTGGTAGCACGGGTAGGTTCGCAAGAGGTTAAATACTGATTTCGGACAACTCCAGAACCGTAGTTAACACGTTCGAGGATGAATGTATGTTTAAGTGAGAGAGAATGTAACAACCCAACCGGTCATTTTAAGCTCTAGCACGTCATTCGGAGATTTGAGTCCTTGAGTAGCTTGACTTCAGGTATATAAGCTTGAATTGGGGTGTGATTCAGGGTTTTGATGTTATTTGATGTGATTTGAGGCTTCGAGCAAGTCCGTGCCATGTTTTGGGACAGGTTGGTGTGATTAGACGGGGTTCCGAGGGCCTTGGATGCTTTTCGGGGTGGTTTCAGATCGAATTTGGATGAAAAGTTGTTGCTGGTTGCTTCTGCTGGGTTGTCTTTCGCGAACGCGGGGGAAGGGACACGTTCGCGAAGAAGGATTTCTGGGCTGGTGATTTTTCTCTACACGAACGCAAAGATTGGAACGCGAACATGAAGGGGCTGGGTCAGTTGACCTAGAACGCGTTCAGTGGGGCTTAAACGTTGAGAAGGAATTCTGGGTGAGGTCTGGTTTGCCTTAGTGATCGCGATGTCTTTTCCGCGATCGGTAGAAGGGAGGCCTGGGCAGAGTATAAGTTTGCAAAAATGGGATTTACTTATTTTATCTCATTTCCTCCATGGGAGCCGACCTAGGAGAAATTCTGGAGCATCATCTTCATCATCAATAATGAGTTATATACACGGTTTATATATGAATTTAGACATAAAAATTTGCAAAAATTTAGGATTTTAAAGGAAAACCTAGAAATTGGTATTTTAGGATTTTGACCACGAAATTGGCATGGAATTTGAAATAAATCATATATTTGAGTTCGTAATGTTATGGGTAATGGTTATCATCGAAAATTTTTGGAATCCAGGCACGTGGGCCGAGGGTTGCTTTATCGACTTTTCGAGCGGAGTTGGTAATTTTTCTAAATTGATTTGTTATGAGTATTAGAGTATATTTTTATTTGTTTGCATATTGTTTGACTATTTTTGGAGCGACGGACATCGGTGTGAGGTGTTAAAGGGGCTTTGGAGACGGTTATGGAACTTCGGAGTGAGGTAAGTCTCTTGTCTAACTCTATGAGGGGGAAACTATCCCTGGGTGTTGTGATAGATACTTGCTACTTGTTACGGGGGCTACGCACGCACGAGGTGATGAGGGTCTGTACGTAGCTATATGCATGTTATTGTCCGGGTAGACTTAAGTTCACACCACGCTATAGCTGTACTACTTGAGGAGTCTCTTGCCTAATAAATTCCTTTATTTTACGTTACGACTTAAGACTAGACTTGTGTAGAGTGGTAGACTCGCTATTGTAGAGGTCGGATGAACTTCAGCATTTGACACGGAATAATTGTACTCTTCCTACTAATTTCTCCCACGTTATGCGTTCTCATAGAAAGGTTTCCCCAACGCTTCTTATAACTCACATGTCCCTTCGTGAGTGGGGTCAAGGACTCGTCAAAGCTTCTTATTCTACGGGGATCGGGTCGTTCGCCTTGGCAGGATAGATATATCTATGGTTCGTGTTGTTCGACCCTCGGCAATGTGCACACCTTACGGGATCGGGATGTTCACTTCGGCAGGATTATGTACCACACTCTCATAGGAGCGAGCCGTTCGCCTTGGCAATATATGATAGATGTATCTATTGTTATATACCATATTATGATGGGATTGGGTCGTACGCCTCAGCGTTTCTGTAAAATACTTCTATAGAATCGTGCATATTATTTGTCAAAAGGCTAGTGTATCTGGGAGTTTTCCTGATTTGAATTATGACGACCCAACTGCTGAGGTCCATTATATATATATATATATATACACACACACTTCGGTGGAGGAGGTGACTGCAAATCGAGAGTTGAGCTTATTGTTGAGAGAAGGATTGTTCCATATATTTAGACTTGTTTAATTCGTTTATTTACTCGTCCACATACTTGTTACGTCTTGTTGTATCTGTCTTATTAGACCACTGTTGATGCCTCGTCACTACTTCTCTAGGGTTAGGCTAGTTCTTTTTTTTTTTTTTAGTAAATCCACTAGGCAGTGTGCCTAGGGCTAATTTTTATTTATATTAGGCTAGTTACTTACTAGATACGCGTTGATTTACGTACTCATGCTACACTTGCTGCACGTTTTTATGTCTGGTGATCTTTTGGGCACGGAGGCGCGACTATTGCAGGGACTTACCGTGAGCTAAATTTCATGTTACAATCCGCAGCCTGCAGAGTCTCCATCAGAGTTATTTGTATTCTCCTGTCTAATTTGTATCTAAGACAAATGTTGTATTTTATTTTATTCCCTAGTTGATGCTCATGCACTTGTGACACCGGGTTTTGGGGGTAATTATGGGTTGTCCTTTATTGTAGTTGTGAAATCATTATCAGCAACCCTGTAAATTCTATGTCTTACTATTTAATTGACGAGAATTATGATTTCAAAAATACCAAAATGGGTAGTTAAGTTAAATATTCATTGTTGGCTTGTCTGACGGCAATGTTAGGCGCCATCACGACCTCTAGCGAATTTTAGGTCATGACAAGCTAACCCCAGTTCTAGGTAAGCCAAACATAGAATAAGGTAATGCAAGTGAAGGATCAATAACAACAAGAATGAAAATAACTAAAATACGATATTCCAAGGACTGGTTGTACAAGTCATGAGTCCCTATGATATCGATTTACAAAACTGATATGAATAATAAATGCAATATCTATTTGAAGTTTACATAAACAGAATTAAAATCTTAAACTACCATGATTAAGAGGTAGCTTGAATCTGGAATACTGGTACGTCGTCAATACAAGGCTTCGCCTCCACAACTATGCAGCTCTAAGGTCTGCACACAAGGTGCAGAAGTGTAGTATGAGTACAATCGACCCATGTACTCAGTAAGTATCTTGACTAACCTCAGTGAAGTAGTCACAAGGTTTTTAAGTTAAAAGATACTCACTTATTATTTTACATGTGCAGATGATAAGCAGAAAGAGAAAATAGAGACATGAATAACCACGTAATAATCGAAACAACAATATAAATCATGGTGAGCTCCAGAATATCATCACTTCTCACTCTCACAACACAATATGGAATAGAAATTAGCAGCCAAGAATAACCAATACCGTTGTGGAGTGCAATCTGATCCCATATATAATTTTAATATTCTTGCGGTGTGCAACCTGGTCCGATATATAATATGAATATTATAGAAGTGTGCAACCCGATCCAAATATTAATATATATACAGTTGTGACATATAAACCGATCTAAATATATATACTGTTATAGCATGCAGCCCGGTCTATATATCAATATATATACCGTAGTGGCTGGCAACCCGATCCAAATATATATATATTGTTGCAGCGTACAATTCNTATGCTTGGTTGTTGTTGAATAATTTCACATGAACTGATATATATATATATATATATATATATCAGTTCATGTGAAATTATTCAACAACAACCAAGCATAGAAAAGTTTACAACATAATACCAAGAAAATGAACATGCAGAATTCAAATAGAAAATACAAACTCAAACAAAGTAAGATGGGCAACCCAGTACCCAACAGCTAGTCTCTCGTATAAAATAAAAATGCTTCCACAAAATATAAGCACATAACTAACCTAATAGTCACCCAATACGATCAAGCATAGAAGAGTACAAGTAAAGGTGTATGGCAAGTAAAAACATGTATCAAGTAGAGGCATTTAATAAATGAGATCATGTAACAAGTAGGGCACGTAGAAACTAAGGGCATATAGTAAGTGAAGGCATGTGGTATGTAAAGGCATATGACAAGTAATAGTTAAAGGCAAGTAAAACCATGAACAAGTAAAGGCATGAAATAGGTAAATACAAGTAACAGTAATAAATCAAGTAGAAAGAGAAGATACAATGGTAACTAACTGGGTATGAACAAAGATATATAGTAACAAACCAAATAGGAAACATAGAGGTAAACTAAGTAAGAAAATATAGACATGAAAGTAACACACAAGATATAAACATAAATATAAACCAAGGTAGAGTACATGTATGTGTCTAAGGAACGAGAAACCATAACATAAGATCCAACTCTCATCCTCTCCGCACAGAAACAACCCATGTGCCAATCTCAATTCAAATCGCATAGAAATACCCATCGTGCCAACATTATATCAATCGCACAGAAATACCCGTCGCACCAAACATTGACTAAGGTCCCAATCATAGTCTCTTATTACTGGTAAAGAAGCTCAAGTTACATGAAAATAACATGTACATATGTCTGTTCATAATATAAGAATCTCTACGGCCAAGTTAAGTACGTCGACAATCTCAAAAATAGCTCATTAAATTCCTTTAAGATGTCATATGTTTTAACATGATTTCCAGCATCGATAAATTAACTCATTTAGTCATAGAAGTAAATAAAATATAGGTCAAAAGGTCACAAACTTCAACTAGGCACAAAGAAGCATATAATTTACCTCGAGCATGGATAATCTTGGCATATCCATATGCGCTCGTCACCTCGCATATGCATTACCCTCGCATGTAGCAAGCAATATCACTTATTAGAAAAATAACCCTCAACGAATCTAGGTATGACACTTATCTTAAACAAGCCAAATTAATACTCCAAAAATGCCTTCCCACACGAATCAACCACCGGACGACTTGAATCTAGCCAAACTAACTTAATCATAAACAAAAGTCACATGAAACGATTCTGAATAATAAAGCTTCGATCCTTAACTAAAATGAAAAGTCAATCGGGGGCCCGCACTTCGGAACCCGACGAAACTCAAAAATTCCAAACACTCATTCCAATATGAGTCCAAATATATGTGTTTTGTCCAAATCCGACCTCAAATCACCAATTTATGTTTTAGAAAAGTTTTTATTAAAATCCTCAATTTCTTTTCAGGTTGATTCATCAATCAATCTCTAAATTCAAGGTTGGAATCATAAAATATAAGCAAATCCGAGTAAAAAAAAATACTTAACCTAATTTAAATCGTGAAAATCCCCTCAAGAATCGCCAAAATTCGATCTTCAAAACCTTATGACAAAAAAATAACTAAATTCCGGAACAAGTAAAAACAAACGCAACAGCTGTTCCAACTCAAATCAAATCCTAGATGATCCTGAAACTCACATTTGATAAGCCCAACATGATCTTTGCGATATTACACCCAAGATAGACTTTTGAATCACCCAATTTGGCCTTAAAATGAGTGAGATATTATGTTTTGAATTTTAAAGAAAATATGAAAATTTCAGGGACATAGCTGGTATTTTCATAATTATTTACACCAGAAAAATCACCAATAAAAAATCATCATTTTAGCATCCAATACTCATTCAGAACCTTTCAGACACAAATCGTATATGCATTTCAATCATTAAACAAGCTACGAACTAGCTCGTACACTCAAAATACCAAAAATAGGTCATATTGACCCGATATTGACCATGGTCAAACTACAAATCCTTAACTTAACCAGTCTCTCAACTAATGATCCAAAATATACCCGAGTGTCACGCCCCGAAATCCCACCATCAGTTCGTGATGTCGTCTAACATTGAACCCGCTAGACAAGCCAACATGTATAGCTAAACTTGCGTAATGACCTCAATTTAACAGAATAAACTTAAACAGTTTACAATTAAACTGCGGAAATAATTACGGTTTCAAGCTAAGTAAGGAAAATATAATACAATGACGCATAATCTTTCCCAAAACCTGGAGTCACAAACTCATGTACCGTCTATAAGAGTGCTAAATACAAGTCTTGAACGAAATACATGACTGTCTCTGAAACTAGAGGAAAAACAAGACAGAAGCGAAGACATAGGGATAGGAGAGACGCCAAGGCCCATGAACGCCAGCGGATATACCTTGAAGCCTCTAGGATAAGGTGGAAGACACTCCCACTAATGATGTCCTCCGGGTCGGGCTGCGTAATCTGCACAACATAAAGAAGTGTAGGTGTAGCATCAATACAATCGACTCCATGTACTGATAAGTGCCTAGCTTAACCTCGGCGAAGTAGTGACGAGACTAGAACCAGACTACCAATAAACCTGTGCAGTTCAAATATATATATATATATATATATATATATATATACAACAGAAAATAAATACAGGGAGAAAAGAATCAATAAAGGAAGGGGAACACGCTGTGGGGAGATAACAGTTTCATATAAGAAATCTCAAATAAGGAAAGAACAACAAGGTCAGAATATCAATAAGGATCAGAAATTACAAGCTTGCACGGCACCATCCTTCGTTCTTTTACTCTCGCCCTCACCAATCAATTGTATAAATAATCGTGTGCACAACATCACCCTTCGTGATTTTACTCCCTTCCTCACAATATAATAAATGAATATCAGTACGGAATGGTACATCATACGCTACGGCATCACCCTTCGTGCTTTACACTCTTTCCTCACAATATAATAAATGAATATCTGTACGG
>MDKI01289037.1:0-69369 GCA_005239505.1 Nicotiana paniculata | reverse complement strand
GGAGTCAGAAACCCAAGAAGGCAACTCACCCAGTTCCTTCAAAGAAAAGGAAAATTTCTGAAGGTTCTGATGTTTCTTCTCCAAAAGTTAGAGCTACTCATAGCACTGTGAGAGAAGAGGAAGAGAAATTAGAAAAAGCTCTGAAGGAGAGCAAGAAGAAGAGGGCAGCAAAAGGAAAAGCAAAAGTTGGAGAGCCTGTTGAGGCTATTGAGATTGAAGAGACTGGGTTGGACCTGGTCCAACAGGAGGAGCAACCTGCTCCAGGTGTGGCTGAGACATCAAAACCCACAAAATCTAAGGCCCACAAAAGCTAAGGCTTCTTCAGAGAAGTCAGCTAGGATGTCGGTCGCACCAACAAGATCTGTTAAGAAGACCAGTGCCAAGCCAAAGAGAGTGAATGTTGTTTATGATGATGATGCAGACTGGAGTAGAGAAGAGGAGAAGAAAATTGGAGTGGTGACTAACAGAGTTACCATGTTTGGAAAAAGAACAATTTTAAGGGGTAAGCTGGTGAAGGATGTAGAGGACCTTGGAATGCAATATCTAATGGAAACTTTGGAGGTACAAGGCTGGAAGGACATGCTCCTTCGCGTGGAAGGCAGACTGGGAAGAGCTGAGTTGATAGAGTTTATGGGGAATGCAAGTGTCAAGCAAGGCAGGGTCACGTCTATGGTCAAAGGAATTGAGGTTTCCTTTGATGTCAAAGAACTGGGTGTTATTTTTAACATACCAGTTGTGAGGACTATACAAGGCACAGATGGCCTTGTCTATATGGGATGGCCTCAACAATCGACATCACCAGGTTCTTTAGTGATAGTTAGAAGGAGATTGAACCTAGGCCGGTTTACAAGAGTGAGATGAAGCCCGAGCACAAGCTACTCCTTGAGTTCGTCATCAAGTTCCTACTGCCTAGACAAGAAAGAAGGCACATGGAAAACTATATGGATCTTACATTGATGGAATGCTTGTACATGGGAAAGAAAATTAATTTGCCAGCTTTTATCATCCAACTCCTTGACAAAATGGTGAACGGAACCAAGGCACACGCAATTCCTTATGGCTTCATTCTAACAGCAGTGCTTGCACACTTTGGGGTTCCAGTAAAGAAGGCTGAGATGGCTATGGCCAAAGATTATTTTGGGAAGGAAACTTTGCTTATATGTTACTACAATGTCAATGTTCCTGTGGATGAACCTGGTTCATCTAGGAAGCAACCAGTCAACAGCAAAGTTAGAACTTTGGTGCAAGAAAACAAGATTAAGGATATGGAGATCCTTTGCTTGAAGTCTCGTGTGTTTGAGGTTGAAGAAGAGCAGGATGCTCTTAGATCTGAATTAGTAAAGAACGAGGGTGTTCTTCAGCAGATGATGTCTCTCCTACAATCCAAGTCCACAACCTCCACTGCACCTTCCCATCCTTAGGCTTCTCAGAGCTTTCATAACCCATCTTAAGACCAGTTATCAGTTTCAGTTCTTTTTTTTTTTTTGCTCATGGTTGGTTGTTTTTATTTTTCTGTATGGTGTTGATTATCGTTACTTATCAATGAATTTTACTTTTAGTTATTGACTTGTCTCAATCTCTGAGTTGGCTAACATTTATTGGTTTCTTGTGTTGATTAATCATGTTTTGCACCTGCAGTTGCCTCAATGGCCATGAGTAATAATTAATAAAACTGGTAAGTATCTCATTTTGCAAACTTTTCGATGATGCCAAAAGGGGGAAGATAGATATGTGCTGAACTTGCTGAACTTTTCAAAAATATTTTTAAAAGTGATTTATAACCTAACCCCGGATTCTCTATGATTAATGCTTAAGACCATACAAAGTTCTTTGAAGTGTATACAGGATTAAGCACAGAGTTTGTCATCATCAAAAAGGGGGAATTTGTTGACCCATGTCACTGCATAGTTTTGAAGATTGACAAAAGGCTGACCAGTTGAACCAGGTCCATCAGAGCACACATCTTGGACTGACTAGCTGGCACATGTACCGTATATGCTTAGGAGATTTTTTGAATTTGAATTATCAATGAACCAAGAGATTATCTCCTAATGCGAAAAGCTTGCAAACTGATCTGATTAATTGAAGTCGAATTCAGCAAGGAAAGTAACAAAAGAAAGGAAAATGACTTTGGTTCGAATTGGTTCACCTAGGTCGAGTTGAACTAGAATTGGAAGACAAAATCAACGACTGACTCTATAAATACTTGATGTATTTCTGCTAGAATTTAACACGCACAAAGCTGAAGTGAATCGAAGTCTGAAAGCAAAATTCCCAGAGTTATTTTTTCTAGCATAATCATTGTGCGATGCAAAGGCTACAGTTCAACTAGAAGAACCAGTTCCATCTGATTGATTATTGAGTCTAGTTGATTGTAGTAGGAGTTTTTAATATTTTATCTTTCAGCTTTCATAGAAGCAATTGTAATAGGTACGTATTGATCAAGTTAGAGGTAACTTGAAGTGTGTAGAAATTAGCTAGGGCTAGTTACTACAAAGGGATTAGAGTCAATCCTTAGGATTACAAAAGAGTTTATTTTGTAAGTCCGTTTGGCTCAAAATTTTTAATGAAGAGTTGAGCAAATCCTACTGAGGAGTAAGTCGTGGTTTTTTCACCTTTTGAGCCAGGTGTTTTCCACGTAAAAATCTCTGTGTTTTTACTTTACTGCTTTTTATTATTCCGTAACAGTAGTAGTTGGAACACCAAAAAGAACCAGGTTCTTCTACTGAGACAGCACTCGAAAATTGAGTACCACACAAAGCAACCTATCTTCTTGTGTGGTATTGAAGTCTAAAACACCAATATAAATAGCCCCTATTCTTCTTCATTTTTTCTCACAATCTACTCTCTTACTACTCTAGTTCTCTCTCAATTTCTCTTGATAATATATATTATTGCTCTTAAAATTCTCAATTACTTATTATTTCAAGTTTCATCAAATATTTAATTATTTACTCAAGTATTCAAGTGAAGTGTGGTATCAAGTATCAGTAGGCATTCGGATTCCGGAATCCCGGTACACTCGTTCTTCTTTGGTTTATATTTTTATTTTATTATTTAGATCTATTAATTTAATTTACATAATGGATATATTTAGAGCATCCAGCGTGCACTAGTAGGGGTGGTAGTAGTAAGAAAACTTCTAAAAAATCAAGAGGTGGTGTTGGTTCTTGTAGTAGCTTTACACATATTTCTGAAAGTTCACTTAAAAATTTAATATAGATTATGAGCGACTTCAAGAAAATTATGGTATAGATGATGATTTAGATGATATTCAATCACCTGATAATCTTGAAACACCACCAGCTACACCTGGAAATTCCCCATATTTACCTAATTGGTGCTATTTTAAACCCTTCTATCAAAATGAACACTTGTCGCCAATTAATCACTGCTCTATATATTTATATGTATATTGAACCAATTGAAACTCCTAATACTGACACTTGTATTTCTAATCTACACAGTCATTTACAAACTTTATATAACTATTATGCTAACATTGTTGATGAGCATCAACAAACCAGTAGCAGTAATATTGATGAATGTCAATTCTACTTGCAAAAGTCACCAGAGCCCCGCACAAAGAAATTTTTACCGCTGGGTTGGTGGAGGAGCAACTCAAATCAATTTCCTGTTCTTTCGTACATAGCTCGAGACGTGCTAAATGTGCTGATTTCAACAGTTGCATCAGAGAGCGTATTTAGCCAAGCAAGACAGCAACTAGAAGATACCCATCATTCATTGGGCAGCAACACTTTGAAAATTCTACTGTGCTTCAGAAATTTGATAAGATTAGAACGGCGAAATCAAGGGCGTGAAGAGGTAGATGAAGCGGAGGACCAAGAAATTAGAGATATAATGGATTATGGTTCCGATTCAAGCAATGCTGAAAACCATGAACCTCATGTTGATATGGATGAACTTACAAAAATGATGCAAAGCATGTGATGTACTCTTTCTTATTTTTTACAATTGTTGTAAGCTTTTAATTTGTAAGTTCAAAAATAAAAAAATTAAAATAGAACTTGCAAATTAATTTGAAGTATTATTTATTATTCAATTAAAATATAAAGCGAAAGCCTTCGGAGTTTGATCCTTGCATATTGCCTATTGGTCTTATTAAATAATATTTTGTAGCCACTTACTTTCAAATTTCAATTTTAAAATTTTAAAATTCAAATTTCAAATTTCAAATTTAAAACTTTAAACTTCAAAGTTTAAAGTTTAATTCTAAGCCTTAAAGTTTGCAAACACGTAAGTATCAATAACATTGAATAAGAAAAATAAAATATACTAAAAAAAAAGAAGCTCGGCCTGGTCCGGACCCGTTAAGCCCGAACCCGGACGGGCCCACTCAAACCCGAAAAATCCCAGCCCGCTAACAGCCCGAAACCCTCAAGCCACTAACAACCTGGAACAATAACCGGATGGGCTATTTTTTTCTGTGTCTAGCCCAGAACAGCCCGCCCGTTAAACACCTTTATATATAATTAGTACATTTGATTGATAACTTAAAGAAAATAATACTTCCTCTTTCCCAATTATGTGGTACCGTTTGAATTTCGAGAGCAAATATTTTAATTATAAGTTTTTTGAAATAAAAATTCTATTTAATAATTACATAAAAAGTCTTAGAAGTCACAACAATTAATAATTTAAAAATATAAACAAAAATTAAGGTCAAAGAATAATTCGTTTGATGTTTGAAATTCGAACGGTATCACATTATAAAGTGGAACATAAGGAGTAATAATATGCTAGTATACCATATTAAATAACGTCAATAGTGCAATTTCTTTTATTATGATTGTATATAGCCTAAAGTCAGTTTGCGCGTGGTGGTTAAGACTAAAATAAACAAAGGATTCAACAATTCCATATTGGAGATGTCCGGTACTCCAGCAGCCACGATTTTATACTGAAGGAGTCAAATGTTGAATTCAACATTAGAACTTGCTGTTATTGTTTAATTGAATTTGGTTTCAAACAATTGTCAAGATTTAAGATTTAAAGTTTACTTTCGCAAGTTAGCACCAACAAAATGGGGACGACTGTAGTGGTGCCGTGAATTTGGGTCTAGTACCTATGTTAATTTGAAGGATTTCCGTTAGGCAGTCTATTTGCTTGTTTACCCAAAAGATTGGATAACAATTAAATTTATATTATGATTTTAAGGATATGTGATTTTACTCAACACCAATTGATAAATATAAAGATAAATGACATAATTGAATTATAAGTAAAGCAAACCAGTGTTCAATCAGAACTCAGCCTTCGAATCAAAGTACTCTCGAACTGATTGGTGTAAGAACAGTTCGAAAATAGAACAAGTTGATGAACAATAATGTAAGCGAGAAAGAGAGAATTATATTGCTTTGATATCTGTGTACAATAATGCCTTACAAATGACTAGAATTCCCCTTTATATAGTAGAGAAATTCCATTTATCGTATAACTCTAATTACAGAAGGAAATCTCATGATTAGCGAATCTGCCGTTCGTGATTGGATCCATTCCAATATTTTCGTCATGATCTTCGACATGTCAAGGGTATCTCATTTTTCCGCTATCATGCTATCTTTGATCTTGACAGATGCCTCGATTCTGGACTCGGTATTCTACCCTTGTGATGCAGTATGTTCCGTTACAAAGTCATCGTTCAATGCAACCTCCAGGTTTCGATCTTATAGTAAAATCGGAAGGGCCCTGGTTTTAACTGTACACAGATAGTCCCCTCGTTTTTGGAATGTAATGACAAGAAACGGATTGAGCCTTCGATATTTTACCTCGACCTGTCGTGTGGTCATCCTCATGACATAAGCGGCGGAAGTGACCGAAACGCCCCGTCGGTACAGCTCCCCAAATCATCAATGCACGTCAGTTGGTGGTCGGCCATTAGGACCTTTGAAACGTCGTCGTGAATCCCATAAAAAGGCCTTCTCATCATTGATTCTAATTTTACTTTCACTTTCTTCTATCTCCAATGTTTTTACCTCTCTTAAGTTCTTTCTTTCTACAGATTTTCAAGCTTCGCTGTTAATCTTTTCTCTAACATCAAGTTCTATCTTCTTCTTTCTTCTTCAATATTAAACAAAAATGGCAAAAGCATCCAAAACAGTTCCCCAAAATGAAAAATCTTCTTCTTCACATCCGGTCGGTGACAAAACGCCGGTGGATCCGTGCCTTGAAGAGTGTGTTCCCGGCGGGTGTGCCCTTAATTCCGACTTTAAGATCGAGAAAGCTTCCTCGGTTCCTGGTCGATATGAGCCTATGTTGAGGTACATATGCTCGATAACTGAGGGGTATCTCGAGCAAGTCAAGATAGACTGCAACTGGGGGGATAAAGAGGTGGTGATTCCAACCCCCGAAGAAAATATCACTACCCACGTGGAAGGGATTCTGAGTGTTTACACTTACCCTTTCACGCTTGGTACCCTCGACCCCGTCATCATTGACTTCTGTTGTCAGTACCAGATAACCTTAGGCCAAATCCATCCCTCTTTTTGGCGAATAGTCATCATGCTTCGATTCTTCTCAAGCAAAGTCGAGGGGATGCCATTCACCCTCGACCACCTCATTAGGTTGTACAACCCCCGTCTCTATGAGGCGGATTGATTAAAATCCAGCGTCGAGCAACCAACGTGTTGTTCTCGAGCATCGACAAGGACAAAGATCGATGCTGAATGGGTAGGTTCGTTCGAGTGAAGACTTCCGACCTCATCCCGGCAGAGAAGATGCCATTTCTTGAGAAATGGAACATGAAGCTAAGTATTATTTCACTATTAGCTTCCATGCATTATTTTGTTCCTCTGCTTTTTCTCATTAATGTATTTTTTCATGATGTAGCGGTTTCGTGGATGCCCCGTGCGATCCCCGACGTCGAGATCTGGATTTGAAAACTGGCCTCGACCTCCACGTACGCCGAGTGTTGTTGGCGCGACTTAGGAAAAGGCCGATGGGAGGCCAAGAATCATGGTAAGCTCCCTTTTCACATATATGATAATTTGATCATGATATCTTTTTATACTTATTCAATTTTCTTATGTGTAGGCATGGGCAAAGATGCGGTCATGAGGCCCCCGACTAGCGGTGGGTAAATCTGAAGGTACCGGCCCTAAAGCCCATCAAACTGAAGAAAGTGCCCCAAGTGACTCACTTGGGGAAATAGTAATCGAAGACTCGCCTACTCTTCCTGCCTTTTTCGAAGAGGCGATCCGGGATGCTCAAGATTTGAGGACCCCCGAGGTAGACGGATTCCCCGAAGGGGAGGATCCCTTCTGAGATTGTTTTGTCGAGGTCAAAGATGCTTCCGACCTGAACGGCGCGTCTAGTCTCTTTGATGAGGCTCAAAAAATCTTAAACAAGGTAAGTCTTAATTCCTTTGTTGATGTTAATTCCTTCACTTTTTGTTTAACTTCCTTTCCTTTTCCATACAGACTTTGGCACTTCATCATGAGGCTGTTTCCAAAACCCGAGATGAGCTGAGCCAATGTGAGGCCGACCTCCAAAGGCTTTCAGAGGTCAGGAATACCCTCAAACTTCTCTTTGGGTAAAAAGATGAGCAGATCAAGGACCCCCGAGCCAAATTGGATAAGTCTCACAAGGATCAGACCAAACTGATCGAGTAGGTAATGACAATTTTAAAAGCTCATGGGCTCGATTCAGGAACGGCGGCTAACATTTCAATCTCACAGCTACAGCAGAAGATTGAGAGGATCGAGTAGTTCCACGAGGAGGTCAGTTAGGTGAAGGCGGAGTCCTTGAAGTGGAAAGAAGGCATGGACCGCTTTGCTGCGGAAAAAGAGGCTTCTCGATCCCAACTATCATCGGTTGAAAGCCAACTCCAAGGCATGAAAGAGAAAAGCTCAGCTCAGGCAAAGAAGATAGAGTAGCTCGAGGCTCAATTGGCTTCCGAACTTGCTAAGGAAAAATCTGAGGCCGAAAAGGCAAGACCGAGGCAGAGGATATCGTGGTCGTCTACCGGGACGATGCTGAAGCCGCTCAACTCCAAGCGAGGGAGGCTGCCGAGACTGCTCAAACTCGAGCACACTGGATTGTTGAGCTTTCCAAATTTTAATCTCGGAGGGAAACCCTAGTGGAGATCCATGCTCGGGTTTTCTATCTTATCGAGGAGATAGCAAAGGATAAAGAGCATGAACTCGATGCTACAGAGTTGTCCTCTTCCAATGACGACGATGATGATGACGATGGTGGCAGCAAATGTGGGTCCGAAAATGGGGAGGACCTTGGCGAGGAAGCTGCCCCCCAGGATAGTTAAGAGCCTTAGCATTTTTTCTTTTCTTTTTTATTTTGTGTAGGACCCCGATCGGTCCTTTGTAAATATCTTCATATATATAAAATATTTCCCTGTGGGTCCGAAAACGGGGAGGACCTCGGTGAGGAAGCTGCCCCCGAGGATAGTTAGGAGCCTAAGCATTTTTTCATTTCTTTTTTCTTTTGTGTAGGACCCCGATCGATCCTTTGTAAATATATTCATATATATAAAATATTTCCCTTTTGATATTTATATCGACCTTTGCCTTGTGAAAATTCTGATTCACTTCATGCCTTGTGAAAATTTTATTCGTAAATTCGAAGCTTTAGGCAACTTGATCAAAGTCATACTAATGTAGTCTTTATAGTCGAGTGAGTACTTGCTAGAAATCAATGTAGGAAGACCCTTAGGTTTCAATTGAGTGAGGATGACTTCTCGAACTAAAAAATATAACGGCCCTTAGGCTCTTGAATTGGGCCGATGTGGCTTCAAAAGAGTGGTTTTTCCCCTTTTCATCTTAAAAAGTTAATCATATAAAAAAATGTCATGCCTTAGCATGAAATAAGTTTGTACCCATTAGGTTTTTCGGGGTTTAATGTTATTGAAACCCTTTGTTTTTTTGTGCCTTAGCACGATTTGTTTAGTACAAGATTGTTCGAGGATCCGAACAGTTCGATACCCCTTAGGATTTTTCTAGGGCTGACGTTGTTGAAACCCTTTTCTTATTTTGCAGAGGGTAGCCTTTTTAACCAGTTTGTAAAAGTATTTGAAGGTCTGTTTTAATTAAGGAATTCGGATGTCTCTGAACCATGTTAGCTTGGTCGTAGCCTTGGGATTTTCCCTTTTTGGACTTATTTCTCGATTATACTTCGAACTTATTCGAAGTGTCAGTCCCCAAGTGGAGTGTCCTTGGCCTATAAAATCGAGGATTTCCTTTTTAAGGTCTTATGATCTCGAGGTTTGATAATTCGATCATGTCAATTTTTGGGCGGCAGTCCCCGAGTACGGGGTTAGTTGTTCATTCAGATCATAAGCACGAAATTGAAAAGTAGAAATTTCTTTGGTTAAAAAATTACTTCTTTCAATAGATCATACATGCGTACATGTTTTTCCACTTGGGCTCAAGTAATCTACATGGACACGGTTCATTTGACTGTTTTGCCCTTTACAAAATTTACCTATCGAGACCCTGTTGACACGAAGTATTTTCCTTAAAATCATCCGAGGGTAATGCCCCCCAGTACTCAAGGTTGATTGTAAAGAAGCCTCGAATACTTTTGAATTTCTCTAAGTTAGCGCGAACAATGGTTTCCTCTAAAAACCTCGCCGGAAAAACCCATTTGGGAAAAAAACCGATCTACAAGAAAAAGAGTGCAAGCGTGCTTTCAGATCTAAGGGATTTGTGTGTGGGTGATCCTTCAAGGTCTCGATCAAACTCCTGCAGATTGTTAGTATAAAATATAAATGAAAATGGAGTTCGATCTGTTGCTTCTGTGCGGCCATTCGAACGAGGGCGGCTTCCCGTTTTTCATCCAACAATTTGAGGCTTGTATTCATAGCCTCGTGATTTGACTCTTTCGTTGCATATCAAAACCTGATGCTTGTTTCCCCAACTTCGACTGGGATCAAAGCTTCGGTGTCGTAGACTAAAGAGCACGGTGATGCCCCCATACTGGATTTTGACGTTGTGCGATATTCCCAAAGGACCTCCGGCAATATTTCTCTCCATTTTCCCTTAGCGTCGTTTAACCTTTTCTTTAGATTTTGAATGATGGTCTTGTTTGTCGACTCGGCCTATCCGTTCCCACTAGGATGATATGGTGTCTACAAGATCCTTTTTATTTTGTGGTTTTTGAGAAACTTTGTTATCTTGCTGCCGATGAATTGCTTCCCATTGTCGCATACGATCTCGGCAGGCATCCCGAATCCACATATAATGTGGTCCCAGATGAAGTCTATAACTTATTTTTCTCTGACTTTTTCGAAGTCCTGTGCCTCAATCCATTTAGAGAAATAGTCAATCATAAATAAAATGAATTTAGTTTTACCTGGCACTGATGGCAGGGGGCCGACGATATCCATTCCCCATTTCATGAATAGCCATGGGGATAGGACTGAATGGAGTTGTTCTTAGGGTTGGTGGATCATCAGCGCATTTCTTTGGCACTTGTCGCACTTCCGAACGAAGTCCTTAATATCTTTTTCCATATTGGCCCAATAGTATCCTCCTCTGATGACTTTGTGAACCAACGATTCGGTACCGGAATGGTTTCCGCAGGTGCCCTCGTAAACTTCCCGTAGGACGTAGTCGGTGTCTCCGGGACCCAAACATAATGCCAATGGCCCATCGAACATCCTTTTTACACCCCATATTTTTGTACGTGAAAGTACGCCATAAATAAATAGATGAAAGCTCGGAAATGAGATGTTTTATCCCACATTGTTGTACGTTAAAGTTTCATCGTAAGCTAATCGACATAAGTTCGGGTTTGATATTATAGGCACTATTCTATTTCAAACAAGTGATGAGTGAACTCGTGAAGGTGAGAGGGTAAGCAAATCGAAGAAAATGAATTTTCCTCGAAGTTTGACATTTTGGGATAAAATACGGTCTGAGATATAATATCTGATATTTACGGACTAGTGTCATACAAGGATCAGATGACCATGATAGTAAGATGTACAAAGTGTGTTAAAAGTGTGTAGTATATTAAGTAATTTGAGATAATTCCTAATTATATGGATAATTGGGTAATTATTAGTTAATGGGGAAATTAACAAATTAATTAAGGATTAGTGGGTGCTTAATTAAGGTTTTGGATAAACCTTAACGTGGCAGCCCCCATTCCAAAAATTGTGACTCTTATAATATAATTTAAAGGTGTCACAATTGAGTATATTATGTGGCTTAGTCATTAGCATGCGAGCCCACACCATTTAAGGCATAAAACCTCTCTAATTCAAAGAGAGGTCTTATATTAAAGTGTTAGGAAACGGATAGCTTCAGCAAGAAAAGCTATACAATATTGTGATCAAATTCATTAAGAGAGGTGGATTAAAAATTCAGCAAGGTAATGATCTTAAACAAAAAATTTCATGCGAAGTTATACTGCATAATAGCAAGGGGATTTGCAAATTCTAAGGGAGAACGGTACAATCTTTCTCAAGAATATCACACGGATTTTCCTCTAATTCGGTATGCCGTTATATGTTGTCGCAATTGATGTGTGTTAAAGGGATTGTCAAGAGAATCGACTCAGGTATGTTAAGGTTAAACCCCTTCTTCATTTTGGCATGATCTCGTAACTACATGTGTTTGATAACGAGGCATAAAGAGAAGTTCATATTCCCGAATTTATATACATTATCCTAGTCTCATAAGTTACAGTATTTTCCCTTATCGGGATTTTATATTCAATTGAGTATTGTTTTCTTCCAGTCAAGAGAGCGGAGGGTCTATATATATACCGTATTATAGTATTTTTCCCACCACCGAGTTATAATCGGTGGGCAGGCCCCTATTGAGCAACCTCTGATCAGATGGTAAGTTATATACCGAGCCTACTGCAGCTGAGCGCCTACGAGCGAGCCTAGCATAGCCGAGATACAGAGCCTAGTATGTTCGAGCGCCTATGACCGATCCTACTACGGCAGAGCAGTTACACGTTCCGAGCCTTATAGGATCGAACATCTATTTTATTTACTATATTGAGAGAGTTGAGTCAATATCAGTAGGTAAGTATATCTCCAAATCATCTTTGACTCCAAGTTATTATATTATTAGTTCATTTTCAGCTTTCAGTTATTTTATTGCCTTGCATACTTGATACGTTATTTTGTACTAACATCCCTTTTGGGGGACGCTGCATTTTATACGTGCAGGTTCAGACAGACAGACGGGTAGACCTCCTCAGTAGGTGTTGCCCGTGTTCAGCTTTATCAGTAAGCTCCACGTCCTTCGCAGTTTTCGGGTCTAGAGTTTTGTGTACATCTTGTGTATATATGTATACAGGTTATAGGTAGATAAGGGCCATGTTCCAATCACAGTACATCAATCAGTAGAAGCTTGTAAACATATCATGTCAGTTAGTGCAGTATGTTGGGCTTGTAGGCCTTGTATGTATATTTTTTTGGTTTGTCAGCTATAATAGTTATGACGGACTTGTCGTCCCAACTTTATATTGATGTTTAGTTACTGTCAGCTTCCATTCAGTTTTATATTTTGCTTCGCAAATTGTCTTGCAATGTGACCATAGACAAAGTATGACATTATATGTTCAGAGTCCCTTAGTCGCAAGTTGGTACGCAAGGATAGGTGAGGCACTGGGTGCCAGTCTCCCCCCCCCCCCCCAGGTTCGGGGCGTGACAATCCTTCTATATAATGTCCCATCTTCGGCCAATGTGAATTGTTCGGTCTTCATACGCAGAGTCCTTGACTTCTTAGTATCCGATTGAAGCTTCCCATTTTTTAGATACTCGATATATTTATTCCTCCAATTCCTAGTTAAGCTCATGGAATTTATTTCGGTGTGGCCTTCTTCGATCACCGATTTTTAACGTTGTAGGTCAGCCCCCGAGCTAATTTCGTCGTCTTCGACCGATGACCCCAAATTTGCAAGGGCATCGACCTCACATTTTTGTTCTCGAGGTACATGTTGTAGGGTCCATTTTAAACCGATGTAATGTCACTTGTAGTTTGTCCAAGTATCTCTACATTCGATCTTCTCGTACCTCGAATTTATATTGACTTGGTTTACCAAAAGTAAGGAGTCACATTTGGCCTCGATCACCTCTGCTCCCAAGCTTTTAGCTAGCTCGAGACCTGCAATCATGGCCTCATACCCGGCCTCATTGTTAGTCAACTTAGAAGTTTTGATAGATTGTCTAATTGTATTTACCATGGGCGGATTCAAAATGATACCCAGACCGGACCCCTTCACGTTTGAAGCGTCGTCCGTGAAAAGGATCCACACCCTAAAGATGTACCCGTTTTTAATAACAGTTCCTTTTCGACCTCGGGTACAAGGGTTGTCATGAAGTCTTCTAAGATTTGGGACTTGATGGTCGTTCGGGGTTGATACTCGATATCATACCCACTGATTTCAACGGCCCATTTGGCCAATCGGCCCGAGAGTTCGGGCTTATGCAAAACATTACGAAGAGGATTGTCACACCCCTTTTTTACCTCTCACTAAACCCTCTTAAAATAATAAAAAGATTTTGTAAATCTCAAAAGGGTTTTCAAATTGAAAGTGACAAAAATTGTGTTCAAAAGAATTTTTTCAGAGTCGCCACCTGACATTTGATTTCGGTGTGTCAGGTCACCATTTTTTAGAAATAATTTTTCCTTTTAAAACACTTTGGACTCCAAAACTAAGTTTGCACCAGAGATTCAGGGTAAGGGAGTTCATTTGACTTGGGGAGAAGGTGTTAGGCATTCCTCGAGTCCCGTAACTAGTACGGTTGCGTACATGATCCAGTTGGCTTTTTTAAAATGTTAAAATTGAGGTAAAAAAATAAAAAAATAAAAAGAAAAATAAACACATAAGAGGCTCGAGGTCCTCCCCACCTAATAAAAGAAAAATAAAAATAAAAATAAAAATTCTACGAGTTCTACTTTCGACCTCCAAATACAAGTACTACGGGGCATAACCTTGATAAAATATATACAAAGTCTACGGGACATTCCCCTAAATATGAACTAAAGAGAATGACCTCTCACCTCGAATAAAATAAAATAAATAACATAAGATTTGCCTACCCGAGTGTGGTTGGCCTAAACATGCTCATAGCGAATAAAAACGAATAACAAAGCAATAAACGCCATAGTACTAAATTTATTTTATTTCAATCCACCCCCAGCTCAAACAAGGAATGCCAAGTCTTTATTTCTCTAACTAGTTAAAACGTCTGCTATATATTCAACTAAAGGATAATACGAGCACATGGAAATCACAAAAGGGGTAGGCTGAAATTTAAATTGGCTAAGAAGGAAATTCTTCAATACTAAGAAGTAAACCATATGAAATTTTAAGCAAATATTCTCACAATTCAAAACAGAATATCAAACCAAAGAGAGAGGATAAGCAAAGAGCCAATATCATGCTTATCGCCACAAAGATTCAAACAACAGATTAAATATGGGAAAGAGATGGACCTGAAAATGATCTCGCAATTAATATAATTTGGCATTCTTCGAAATAGCGAATCCAACTCGAATGAAACCGATAGACCGCACCTCGAACAGCAACCCCGACGATCGAACACCCGTTTCAAATCCACTCATTTTGGAAACCAAAACCAAATGAACAGCCTAAATTTTCATTATGTATTTCGAGTTTGAAATCAGAAATGAAGCTAAAACCAACTGAAATGAAATCAGAGAAGGAAAAGTCAGAATAAAAAGCTAAAAACCCCCATTTTTCTTTAATTCTTTTGCTATCCAGATTATTCTTTTTTTTAATAGATTTTTTTCTTACAAAAAAACTAATGGGCATCCTTCTTGTGCCTGATTTTCGGCGAGTTTGCCGTAGATCTTGGGGCAAATTGGTTTTGATGGAGGGAGTTTTGGAGGCGGGAGGCGTGCTGGTTGGTGGGAAAATGGCAGCCAGGGTAGCTGTATTTATTTTCTAGGGTGAGGAGTTAGGGGAGTGAGGGGTTGTTGCTTAGGGGGTTAGGGAGATGGCTGGCGGCGACAAGAGGTGGATATTGGGTGGGGTGGCGGTGTAGGGTGAAGGAGATGAGGGTTGGCCGGTGGTCTCTTGTTTTTGGGGTGGGCGGCCATTTTTTTGAGAATGGGTTCTTCGGGTTTTCTTTTCTTGTGTAAGGAAGAAGAAGAAGAAGAAGAAGAGCATGTCCTAGGCTAAAGATTAGGTCTCTTTTTAGGGAAGTGGGGGTATGGGCTAAGGGAAAATTCCGAAAATGGGCCTAAAAATGGATTATTTTAGCCCAAATTTTATTCTTTCTCATTGAACAAGAATAAAAATACTACCCACATATACTAATTAATCCCACTTAAGTAGATATAACTATCAAAATAAAACTAACTGTTAAAACAAAATTAATTTTTGGTATTTTTCAAATATCATACTAAAAATAAATGGGATTAGATTAAAATCCTCACAAAATTAAAATAATATTACTACCAAAAATACTGATATTCTTGAAAACAAAGTGAAAATATTTTGTAATTTTCATTTTTGTGATAAAATAAAGTCAAAGAGTCAAAACTAGTTAAAATAGCGATATTAGACCTAAACTAAATATCTGAACGCTAAAATGTGT
This sequence comes from Nicotiana paniculata, assembly GCA_005239505.1. Taxonomy (NCBI): domain Eukaryota; kingdom Viridiplantae; phylum Streptophyta; class Magnoliopsida; order Solanales; family Solanaceae; genus Nicotiana; species Nicotiana paniculata. The sequence goes on along the minus strand of MDKI01289037.1, from coordinate 53,807 downwards.
AAAATCTCGGGGAGGGTCAAAAATTACATGTCTACAAGGATAAGTGGTCACCACACAAATTGGGTGACACTGAAAAATTGGTTATAATTTCCTAGAGGCGCTTATTAGAGCGCGCTAATTTTTCTAAGTGTGGGTACCGGGTCTCGACTTCACCTAAGGTTCGACTAACATAGTAAATGGGAAATTCCTTACCTTGCTTCTCTTGAACTAGCCCACTTACCGCGACTTCCGAGACTGCTAAGTATAAGTAGAGTTGCTCGTTTGCTTTCGGAGTATGAAGCAGTGGTGGCCTCTAGAGGTACCGCTTTAATTCTTCAATGTATGTTGGCATTTCGGGGTCCAAGAAAAATTGTTCTTCTTTTTGAGCAGTGTGAAGAACCTGTGACTTCGATCTGAAGACCTCGAGATGAATCGGCCTAAGGTGGCTATCTGCCCCGTTAACCTTTGTACGGCCTTAACGTTGTCCATGATTGTGATGTCTTTGATTTCCTGGATTTATCGGGGTTGATTTCGATCCCCCGATTTGACACCATAAAGCCGAGGAACTTGCCCGAACCGACCCCGGATGCACATTTCTCTGGATTGAGCTTCATGTTGTATTTTATCAATATATTGAAGATTTCCTGCAAATGTGTTAAATGGCCCTCTACGCGCAGGGACTTAACTAGCATATCATCAATATAGACCTCCATTGATTTACCTATTTGTTCTTCGAACATTCGGTTCACTAGGCGTTGGTAAGTAGAACCAACATTTTTTTAGCCCAAATGGCATTAAACTATAACAATAGGTGTCATACTTAGTGATGAACGAAGTTTTTTCTTGATCCTCCAGGTTCATTTGAATTTGATTGTACCCGGAGTAGGCGTCGAGAAAACTAAGGATCTTGTGGCCGGTCGTGGAGTCGATCATGCGATCGATATTCGGCAGAGGAAAAAAGTCTTTGGGACATGCTTTGTTTAAATCTTTATAGTCTACTAATCGGGTCCAAGCCTACACTATGATTGAGTAGCGAGGAGGTCGATGCAATAATAACCCAACTAAGGTCGGGATCGAATCCACAGGGAGTTAATGATTGAAATTAGGTTTATATCTAAGTGAATTGCAGGTTTTGAATATGATTGCACTTCTACGAGTTTGAGTTGATATTCTACTTCTATCTTTACTCTAATGATTGCAATACATAAAACTAAGGACAATATTTTTTTGTTTAGGACTTTTCAAATGTTTAAAGGAACTAGGGTCGTGACTTCTACCTAGGTGCGTATCTAACGGGTTGTAAATTCTAGGGAAAACTTGATTAGTTGGGATCGTAAAATAGCTATCACACCCGGGTACTCACTCTGTACCTCTCGGTAGTTTGAGTGATTTTGCCCAATTTGGTTTTCTCAAGTCCAAATGGGTATTCACAAATGAAGTGATATTAGCTCAAGTCGGGTATTACTATTTCTAGGTTTAACCCTTTAATTGGGGCTATCAATTTCTTGAGTTCACCCTAATTCCTTGTTAGCCTAGTTTTCCTAGACTTGGTCCCACTCTCTCAAGTAGAGACTAAGTCATTTAGGCATGAATCAATATTTTCAACCAGTAATTCTTAAGTTCTAGCAAGAACTAGGCTAAATATCACTAATCCATTCACATTCAAGCCCTAAATCAAACACCCATAAAATACACACACTAGGGTTGGGTCATGACCCTAGCTATGGGTTTAGCTACTCATGGAAATAGAAGAAATTAGATGAAACGAAGATAAAATCCATAATATTAGATTATGGGAAGAGAATCTAGTGTTTGAAGATAAATCTAGTACTAAAGTACCAAAAACAGTAAAAGTAGGCGATTCAGGTGCTCATACAAAACATAACATAACCTAAAAATGACAAAAAATTCTATTTATACTAGCTAAAATATCTGACAAAAATGCCCCTGCGGAGGTTGTGCGGCCGCATAATTCTAAGAGCGGCTGCACTCTTGCTTTTGCGGCCGCATAATTCTGATGCGGTGCGCGTTCTTCACTTTTGATTTTGGCAAGAGCTGGACTTGCGGACCGCACAATTCTGAGTGCGGTCGCGCTCATGATTATGCGGCCGCATAAAAGTGATGCGGTCCGCACTTGCTTGACTTTGGCTTGAGACAACTCTCTGAATCTTCATCATCGCGGACCGCACAATTGTGTGTGTGACCGCGATTGACATCCTGCGGCCGCACAATATTGGTGCATTCCGCACTCCTTCATTTTTCCCAAGTTGCCAACTCTCTGATTCTCGTTCATCGCGGACCGTATAGTTTTGATTGCGGCCGCACAGGGACTTTTACGGTCGCACAATATTGGTGCGGTACGCGCTCATCATATTTCCAACTCTGAATCTCCTTCTTGCTGACCGCATAGTTTTGATCGCGGTTGCAAAATGGCTTTTGCGGCCACATAATATTTTGTGGTCCGTACTGTAGGCCTCTTTGTCCAGTTTTGGTTTTTGTTCAACTTTTGACTCCTTTTTGAGTTGATTTTGATTCCATTGGCTCATATTGAACAATTCCTGCAAGCAAGAATATTTCCTTAGTTTTCGGTAATACCTTCAATCATTTTTGACATAAAACACAAGTAAAAGAGAGCAAATAAGAGGTAAAAATTCCTACTTATCATCTACGCACATTCTAAGTTTGTTCCCCTTTTTAGGGACTACGACTACATTTTCTAACGTTCGGGATACTTTACTTCTCGAATGGATCCTATTTTGAGAAGTTTGGTTACCTCGTCCTTGATGAACGCATGTTTTACCTCAGAGTGGGGCCTTCTTTTTTGCTTTAAAGGTCTGTACTTTGGGTCCAGGCTCAATTGATGCATTGTGATATCCGATGGGATCCCTGCCATATCTAAGCGGGACAAACAAAACAATTCATATTATCAATAAGAAATTTAATAAGTTTTTTCCCTGAGCTCGGGGGTTAGCCCAGTACCTAGGTATACCTTTGGCTCGGTCGGGTACTCGATCAGTATGGCTTATTCCAGCTCTTCGACTGTCGATTTGGTGGAGTCAAAATCCTCGGGGATTATGAAGAATCGAGGGATCCAGTAGTCATCATCCTTGTCCGTTCCTTGTTTCTCCAACTGAGTCGAGGCTGGTGGCTGTGGTTGATATTTAGCTTCTTATTTTCCTTTGGTCTCTGATCGCTTAGTTGACAAAAGCGCCGATACCGGTATCACTTCATCGACCGCGAACAATTCCTTTGCAACATGTTATTCCCCATATATCGTTTTTACTCCATCTGACATCGGGCATTTCAGCATTTGGTGAAGGGTCGAAGGGACTGCCCTTATATTGTGAATCCAGGGTCTTCTGAGCAGGGCGTTGTATCTCATATCACCCTCGATTACATGGAACTTGGTTTCCTGAACAATCCCAGCTACGTTCACTAGTAAAATGATTTCACCTTTAGTTGTTTCGCTTGCCATGTTGAAATCATTGAGAACCCAAGTTGCGGGTACAATCTGATCCTGTAGGTTGAGCTGCTCCACGACCCTTGATCGAACAATATTGGCCGAGCTCCCTGGATCTATTAAAACACGTTTAACCTAAATTTTATTCATAAGGATAGTAATTACCAAAGCGTCATTGTGGGGTTGTGAGATCTCGTCTTCTTCCTCATCATTGAATGATAAAGTGCCTTCTGGCACATAATCTCGAGTTTGTTTTTCCCTGGAGATTGATACTTTGGTGCGTTTGAACACAGGCCTTTGTGGAATATCGACCCCACCAATGATCATGTGAATCACGTGTTGTGGTTCTTCCTGCTTGTTTTTCCTATTTGCATCCCTTTCTCTGAAATGATTTTTAGCTCGATCGCTCAAGAACTCTCGAAGATGAACCTCGTTGAATAGACGGGCTACCTCTTCCCTTATCTATCTACAGTCTTTGGTTTTGTGACCATGTGTACCATGGTATTTGCATATTTGATTGGGATTTCCTTGGGATGGATCATTCTGTAGGGGTCTGGGCCATCTAGTATCTTTGATTCTCCAAATGGCCGACACAATACACGATGCGTCGATGCTGAATTTGTACTCTGATAATGGGGATGCCTCTGTGGGATCGACATGTTTATCGAAACCACTTTTGCTCATGAGCCCTCGAGAGCTCTGTCCTCAATTATTCCTCTTATCATATCGGATAGGGTTTCATCCTGGGTCGTTGTTTATACAATCTGCGTTGTACCGTTGATATCGGTCTCTGTTCGACCGAGGTTCTCTATCAATATCCCCCTGATTTCTACCGACGAGACTATTCGGATAAACGGAATGGTAAGGGGTCCCCAATTGATCGTCCTCTACCCTGATCTTTGACTGGTACCGATTATGTACATAGGCCTCAATTAAATTCTGCTTCAGTTGACGTGATGCCACCAAACTTCGTTCATTCAGATCTTGCGTAAAGGCTTGAACAACCCAATCGTCTGTGGCTGGTGGTAGTTCCATTCGTTCCATCTGGAATAGCGATACGAAATCCCTCAACCTTTCGTTGTCTTTTTGTTTCACCTTGAAGAGGTCTGACTTCCTAGTCGCAACATTTATCGCTCCGGCATGCACCTTTACAAAAGAGGCTGCAAGCATGGCGAAGGAATCGATGGAATTAGGTGGCAGATTGTGATACCATATTATTGCCCCCTCGATAGAGTTTCTCCAAATTTCTTCAGCAGAACAGATTCGATCTCATCATCTTCTAAATCATTTCCTTTTATAGCGCATGTATAGGAGGTGACATGCTCATTTGGATCGGTGGTCCCATTTTACTTGGGTATTTCCGGCATGCAGAATTTCTTCGGAATGGGCTTTGAAGCCGCACTTGGGAGGAACGACTTCTGCACAAACTTCTTCGAGTCCATACCTTTTAAAATCGGCGGTTCCCCGGGTATTTGGTCAACTCAGGAGTTGTATGTCTCTACTTTCTTATTATTTGCCTCAGTTTTTTTTTTCTCCCGATTCAATTCGTTTAGTGAGTTCCTCGAGCATTTTCATAACGGTGGGGTCAGTCCCTGATTCATTGGCGTTCGAACTTTCCGGCACTAGCTCGGTCCTGTGGATGAATTCTGGTTCGACCTCACTCGGTGTTCGATGCTCATTTTGTAATTGTGCTATAGCGGCTTGCTGAGTGTGTAACATTTCGAATATCAATTGGAGGCTGAATCTACCATCTCCTCCGCCTTGCGTACCTCGACCACCAGATCGACCTTCCCTGCGTACACTACCTTCGGGACCAGCGCCCAAATTTGCATTTAGGGCGACATGTGAACTGACGTCGACGGATTTGCAATTGGTACTCCCTCGAGGTCATCCTGAGGCACCTCGATCTCTGGGGCGGCTATATTGTCATTTTCCTCGTGAAACCCGAAGCCATTGTCAACATGTATGGGTGTTGTTTGTGAGTTTGACATGCTTTATCCTGAAAACAAAAACACTTACAAGAACAAGCGTAAAGTTGTGTATGTTATCAGAATCAGTATTAAGCAATCACTATTATCCTTAGCCCCACGGTGGGCGCCAAACTATTTACCCTTAAAATTGGATAACAATTAAACTTATATTATGGTTTTAAGGATATGTGATTTCACTCAACACCAATTGATAAATATGAAGATAAATGACAAAATTGAATTATAAGTAAAGCAAACCAGTGTTCAATAAGAACTGAGCCCTCGAGTCGAAGTACTCTCGAACTGGTTGGTGCAAGAACAATTAGAAAATAGAACAAGCTAATGAACAATAATGTAAGCGAGAAAGAAAGAATTATATTGATTTGATATTTGAGTACAATAATGTCTTACAAATGATTAGAACTCTCCTTTATATAGTAAAGGAATTCCATTTATGGTGTAACTCTAATTACAAAAGGAAATCCCATGATTAGCGAGTCTGCCGTTCGTGATTGGATCTGTTCCGAGATTTCCGCCATGATCTTCGACTTGTCACGAATATCTCGCTTTTCCGTTATCATGCTATCTTCGATCTTGACAGATGCCTCGATTCTGGACTCGGTATCCTACCCTCGTGATGCAGTCCGTTCCGTTACAAAGTCATCTTTCGATGCAACCTCCATGTCTCGATCTCATAGTAAAGTCGGATGGGCCCTAATTTTAACCGTATACATTGCTCAAGCTGTAGTCATTTTATAAAAAAATAAAAAAAAAGTTAGAGTTTCCAGCATTAAAATCATTATTGTTGTAAGCATTCTTGAATGTCAAATATGACAAGTGAATCTAAATTAAGTGAATGTATTTGGAAAAGTTTGTTTTCTTCTTCCAGCAGCTCTTATTTACAAGACTTCATAAAATAAATTAAAACACTATCTAAAATAACCATTGTTACAATCTTGAAGAAGTAAGTCTTGAGCTTTGAATATGAAAAGTTTAGTTTAAATCAAGTAAATATTATTGGAAAAGGTAGAAACATTAGAAGAGAGGAAGACCGGCTGTAAACCACTTTCATTTTGCCATATTATCAATGTCTTTGATATTTTGTACTAGAGAAAAAAGAATAGTTGAGAGACAATTAATATGAGATGCCTGAAGTTCTGCTTATATTCAAATTGTCGGATGTTTGGGCTTTAGCAAGCTGAACTTTAGACAATCAAGTTCGACATTATAGCTGAATTCCTAGTACTTCAAAATTCTAACAATTGTGAGATCACTTTCCAAAATTTTGACTGCGTGCTTTAAACTCTGCCCAGAAGCTATTTTCCCAAGATTTTTCTTAACGATTTCATAATTTAAATGGTGCTCCTAAAAAGGTCCATCCACCGTAATTTTGGGTATCAAAAATGAATTGTTCTTCTTATGGTATTGTTATGAGCCGGGCCATTTCAAATAGTTGGGATAATTTGGACTACATAACCCTTTTTTCAGGCAATTCTATAAATTATAGGGAAACTTACATAAATGTCCCAAATAAATTTCAATTTATTAGCCTCTAGCCATTAGTCATAGACTTATCAAAACTAGTCAAGTACATATAAAAATCGAAAACCAAATAAACAAGGTTTTTTCTATCAAAGAATCACATGCAAAAATCACCTTCCATATTTTTAAGCGGATTAATAACATTATATGCAAGACGAAAAGAAAATTTCATGGATGACTTAGCAAATAAGGTGATGAAATACAAAAAAAAATACAATATTCCAAAAATCTAAGCAAAAAAAGAACTTTTTCAATGGGTATAGCTGAAATTCATTGAAAACACATTGATAAGTCAATATACAAAATTTGAGGAAGATTGAAGGTGATTTGGACTGATTTTGTATCAAAATTCATAATTAAATCGAGTTCAAAAAATTCTTCTGTGACACATGTATCAAACATGTATCATGCATGTATCTCACATACAGGTATACATGGATATACATGTGATATACAATTGATACATATATGATACATAAGTGATACACATATCATTTTTTTCATGTTCAGTTTTTTATTTCGAATTTTCAATTCAAACCACCTCAAAACTTCATCAAATCATCTCAAAACTGAGATTCAAGCTCCTTAAGATGTACCCAATCTATTCTAATTACACTGACTAAAAAAAAAAGCAAAAATTTGACTTTTTTTTTGCTACAAATAACTATTGGCTAATATTAGTAACATTTTATGAATTAGCTAATTTTTGTATTGAGCTACTTAAAGGTGAACATAGCTGGTAATTTCCCTAAATTATATCTCATTTCAGCGAGCTAAAATTTAGTCTTTAAAACTAGGCGGGTGAATATTTTGTTGAGAGAATTACAGCAATAAGTCACAAATAAATAGTTAAATACTACTTATCAACAATTAGCCGCTAAGTTATACTATCAAAAAATTAAAAAAGAATTTTTTTTAATGGGTATGATTGAGGTTTTGTTAAAAATATTGAGGTAATATACAAAATTTGAGGAAAAATAACGATAATTTGGACTGGATTAGTATTAAATTTTATTATTAATGATATACAACATTCAATAAAATTAGACAAAAAAGATTTTTATTTCAATGAGTATAATTAGAATTCATTAAAAATACATCGATGAGAAATGTTTTTTTCCTAATAAGTAGTATGAGAATTTCATTAAACTACTCTATAATAGATATGTACAACCAAAGGACTTATTTGTACTCTTGTTTGGAGGCAAAGAAAGACAGCAAAAAAAAAGGTATTTTGCATAAACCTGCAATAAATGAAAGGAAAGAAGTTACAACATTTACGAAAATAAAAATAAAAAACGTGCCTTTGTCTTTCGTTTTAAAGATGTTAGCTCGAGAAGGGTGCCAAATAGGGAGCGGGGTATAAAGACGAACTTTTTTTTTTTTTTTCAATTGGTTACGTGATAAGATTAAGAATGAAGGTATCCTGGATAGAGCGTGAGTAGTCTCTATGGAGGACAAGATGCGGAAATCGCGATGAGATGGTTCGGACATGTTAGGAGAAGAAGCATTGATGCTCCTGTCAGGAGGTGTGAGAGGTTGACCATGGAGAGTTTGAGAAGGGGTCGAAGAAGGCCTAAAAAGTGCTGGGGAGAAGTGATTAGGCAGGATATGGCGCTGCTTCAGCTCATTGAGGACATGACCCTTGATAGGAGGGTGTAAAGGTCGAAGATTAATGTAGAAGTTTAGTATGTAGTTTATAGTGTTCATCGATAGGCTTAGTAGCATGCATGTCCCTTCATATTCTTAGATTTTTATTATGTTATGTGGTTTGTTCGTCTCAGGTATTGTATTCCCTGTTACTATTATTTGAGACTATTTATTTTTTATCTCTCCCTTTTTTTTTCTCTTCCATCTTTCTTCCTTCCGTGCTTCCCTCTTCTTCTTCTTGCCCTTCCTGAATCGAGGGTCTATTGGAAATAGCCTCTCTACCTGCATTAGATAGGGGTAAGATTTGCGTACAGATTACTCTCCCCAGAGCTCACATATTGGGATTAAACTGGATTTGTTATTTTTGTTGTTGTTGTTTTCCAATTGGCTACGTGAGGAAGGAGGGGAAGTTAGAATAAAGAGATGGCAAGATTCTAAATAGTTAATTGGGCTAATAATGGTAGTATTTATGAATACTAGGCTAATTCTGATAGTATTTTATGAATTGACTAATATTAATAGTATTTTTTTCTGGAAGGTTAAATTGGGCATTTTTGTCTATTTTCTTTTTGTGGGCAAATTCAGCTCAATGAGATAATAATGACAGAATTTAAATAGAGACCTAAAAAAGGCCATTTGTGCAAATGCCCCAAAATAGTTACATTAGTAACTTAGAAGCATAAAATAATTGTTACAGCAACTTTGGTTGGAGCAGTCGTCATATTTTTTTCAGATACTTTGTGTCATGTTCTTTAGTTATATATCATTTGTTTAGACTGTATCATTAGAATCTGAATATTTTTGGATTATTTCCTCTGCATATCCTTATTGGGGTTTAATTTCTAGAAGGACCTGTATTTGTGACACAGTTTTCTATATTAGGGAAAAGTGAAATTGAAAAGATAAAAACGTTTTTTGAAAGTATCTCTGAATAAAAACATGGAACAACAATAACCCAATAAAATATCATAAGTGGATATAGAGAATAGTATGTACGCAGACCTTACCCTTACCCTGGGGGTAGTGAGGTTGTTTTCGATAGACCCTCGGCTTAAGATGATGAAAAGAAACAATAGAACAGTAACAGTAACAAAGTCTAGAAAGATAGTGTCAGCAACCTAAGAACCAAAAAATAGATGAAAAAAACAATAGCAATAATCAGTAACAATGGTAAGATATTAGGAAGTTGGAGAGGAAGAATAGTATGAAAACAACATGCACTACTAGCAGTCTAAGACAATATACTACCAGACTAGCCCTACACCCAGTACGAAATAGAAAAATGCTTGATTACCTACTAACCTTCTATCCTAATGCTCGACCGCATCACCTTCCTATCAAGGGTCATGTCCTCGGTAAGCTGAAGTCACGTCATGTCTTGCATGATCATCTCTTCCCAGTACTACTTAGGTCGCCCCTACCTCTTCTCATACCCGCCAAAGCAAACCGCTCACACTTTCTTACCGAGACATCTAGGCTTATTCTATGCATGTACCCGAACTATCTAACGCTCGGTTCCCACATTTTGTATTCCATGGGGACCAAGTTCACCTTCACTCGAATATCTTCATTCATAATCTTATCCAACCTAGTATGCCCGCACATCCATCTCAACATCCTCATTTCTACTACTTTCATCTTCTGGATATGGGAATTCTTGACTGGCCAACAATCTGCCTTACACAATATGGCCGGACAAACTACCGCTCGATATAATTTACCTTTAAGTTTTGGTGGCATATTCTTGTCACACAAGACGCCAGATGCTAACCTCCATTTCATCTACCCTGCTTCTATACGGTGCATGACATCCTCGTCAATCTCCCCATCCCCCTAGATAACTGACTCAAGATACTTGAAACTTCCATTCTTGGGGATGATTTATGAATCAAGCCTCATGTCCACGTCTGATTCTCTCGTCACGTCGCTGGACTTGCACTCCAAGTATTCTATCTTAGTCTTACTCAACTTGAAATCTTTAGACTCAAGGGTCTGCCTCTAAACCCCCAATCTCTCGTTAACACAGCCTCGTGTCTCATCAGAACTATATCAATGCGAATAATATACATCACGACGCCTCCCCTTGAATATAGTGCGTTAGTGCGTCCATCGCCAAGGCAAATAAGAACAAGCTGAGCGCAAATCGTTGGTATAATCCCATAACAACCGAGAAATACTCCGAGTCTCCTCCCACTGTCCTAACCCGAGTCTTAGCTGAATAATACATATTCTTAGTCACCTAGTGTATGCTATCGGAACGCCTTTAACCTCCAGACATCTTCAAAGGACCTTCCCGGGGACTTTGTCATAAACTTTCTCTAAATCAATAAACACCATGTATAAATCCCTTTTTGTAGTGTTCCACCAACCTCCTAATAAGAGGAATAAAAACAGGTGAAAAGTTTTAAAAATGTTTGAGGCATAGCAGAACTTGCTGGCAAGTGAGTTGGGATGGGCCCATTTCTCAGACTATCGCCATAATCTTGGACAAATCCTAACTCGTAAGTAGCATCTTTCTGAAGGCCCAATTGTCAGAGAACTGGGCCCATTCTGACTCAGCCTTGATGGAACTTGTCAAGTAAATCATTTATTCTGTTCTAACTTCTTTTTTTTTTTTTTAATTTTTAATAATAATGTTCCCTCTTTTCCAATTGCTTAATTACGGCCAGCAAGAAAAGTTACCAATTTACTAGTAGATCATTTGGTTGACGTATTAGTTACGAAAGAAAATACAAATATTATTTATACGGTGAATGACAATGTAGAGATTGTAATTATGCGGGTATTTCTTCTTTTTTAGTTACTTTTATCTATTTATTGCTAATACAATCATTCTTATTTTACATTCTATATATCCTTCACAGATAATTAGGCACAAATCCTCACATAAAATGTGCTAATATTAGCAAGTAGCAACACGTAATTTAATAAGAGTACCACGACGTAAAATTGACTTATATAATGATTATTTTTTCTTGTACGGCCAATCAAATATTATATAATTAATTTATATGAAACTCTGTGTTAGGATTAATTTTTTACTGGTTTAAAACAAACAATCTTTAAGTCAACTAGCTCCTTTTTTCACCAGGGCAAGAAAATTCTGTCAGCTGGTATTTTCTAACATGGTGACATAACGAATTATAAAACTACAGCTAGATGAAAAATTACGATTGCTTAGGTCATTTGTATAACATAATATAATAATATAATAATGAAAAAAAAGAGAAGAAACCTAGAATATTAAATAAGAACAGTAATCAAATACTATATAACTTATGTGGAAATTTATGTTAGGGTTAGTTTTATACGAGTTAAAATAAACGACCTTAAGTCAGCTAGCTCCTATTTCCACCAAGGCAAGAAAATTTCCGTGAGTTGGTATTTTCTATTATGCTGAACAATAAATTATGAAAAATTACGATTGCTAAAGTAATCTGAATGACATAATATGATAATATAATAATGAGGAAACTAAAGAAACCTAGAATATTAAACAAGAATAATATGAATATATAATTGGATAAAGTAGATAATAGGTTACCACGCCAAGGGTTTGTGTTAGATAGATATGATCCTCTCACTTTTAAATTAACGTATCGATTTCGAGTTATAAGAATGAAACAAATTATGATAAAGAACTCTTTCTTTTTAATAAGTATCATTAAGACGTGCGCGAATTCAGATTAATTGAGCCCGTTACATGTATCGAATACTTGTTGGAAACAAAAAGAAATGGATAATGGACATAAGTGAAAAGTGAGCAAATGGTCCCCAAACTCCCATATTCAAATTTCAATCAAGAAAATAAAATCTTGAAAAAGGAAAAAAAAAAAATTAAAAAAAAAATAAATAAATAAAAGTAATGGTCCCCTGAACTTCTTGCTAGCTTTGTTGTGATCTTTTATTCGCATTTATCTTTAACTTTGGAACAATACTTTAGTATGTTTCATTAAAAGAAACAATCTGGTATATATCGATCTTCTATGCACGAACACAGAGCTTCCTTCCCATGTCTCCATGTTTAGTACAGGCAGGAGATATTTCTATGTTCACGTGTCATCAGCCCGCCAGCAAACCTTTTATCTCCTTCTTAAATCCTTTTTAAAATAATTTTTCTTAGAGAAAGAAAAATAAAAAAGAGAAAACTGATCACAGGATTTGAACCTAATTATTAGTGATAAAATTTGGTCATAATAGTGTATGAATTATATAAGAGTAGTAATTTATTGCAATTCGAATCCGAGACCTATAATTACGAGTGAAAGAATCTAATTATCCAGATCATCATCATGTACATTATTTTAATACTATATAATTTAGAGTTTAAGTTTGGTTTCAATTTAATGTGTTATTTTACAAATCCTTTTTTCGACAAACAATTTGGACAAAATATGGTGAAGTTTGGTCTAATATTAGGTAACTGGTTCGTTTATATTACAGAATAAAATTGTTTTTTTGAGAAATTTTTTAAATTCAATCATTTTAAAAATAGCAAATAAATTCGAAATCTAAACAAAACTTATTTTCTCGAAATACTCCTTATATTTTGAGATATTTATCGCTTTGACCACCTTTTCGGAATGTTCTTGCTATTCTTCTATCTTATCTCCGTGTTATTACCGCAACTAATTTATAGCCTATTTAACTAAGCTTCTTTTTAGTTAAAAGTATTTTTTTTTTCAAAATTAACGTATGTAACCAATCTTTTAAAAGGAAAAAAATAATTTTTAATAGAAGTAAAAGCAGTTTTTCAGAAGAAAAACAAAATTTCTCTCCAAAAGTACTTTTAAAGAAAATACACTTAGAAGCACTTTTTAAAAGAATATCCAAACACAAATTGCCGCTCAAAAATATTTTTTAAATTTTGTTACCCAAACGTAAATTATTTTTCACCAAAGAATTTTTTTTAAAATACTTTTAAGAAAGATACTTTTCAAAATAAATTACTTTTAGAAACTTAATAGACTATTAGTCCTCAAAAGTCGCCTCTATTCTCTTGACTCTTTTTTTTTCTTTCGAAACTACATATCATATCTTTATCTCGTGCAATTTTTCTAATCGTGTTGGAGAAAACTTTACTATAACGTCGTTTGGCATGAGGTATAAGGAGGTATAGTGCTAGTATAAAAATTTAATATTATTTTAATATTTTGTTTGGTTAATAAATCAGGTATAAATTATCACAGGATTAAAATTAACATCGGGATAACTTATATTTATAGAGGGTGGAGTAATTAGCACGAGTATAACTTATACATTCTTCTTACAAATTATTCAATTGTTATATTTAATATAACATATCAAACAGTGTATAAAAGCTAATTCCAACATCAACATAACTTATATCAGTATAATTTATCCCGACATAAGCCGTATTTCAGACCAAACGACCCCTAAAACTTTATACATTAAAGTTGGAAAAGTATTTTACTTTTCTCTTCAATTTGGATGTAGCGCCACTTGGCTTTTAATCTTTTTGTTTCATTCATTTTTACAACTTCTATCTTCTATAGTTGTAAATAAATCTGATTCCATTTTTGCATAATATGATCATTAGTTTCAACTTTATAGATGAGTTTCAACTAGTTTAATCGCCACTGGTGAACTGGACCGTGTTCATAAATTCTTTTTCCTTTTTTTTTCCGGAAAGTTTTTCAAAAACATGTTTGTCCATAAAATTGTCATTTTGGAGATTTTTGGAAAATGAGTTTTTTAAAAACCAAAAAGTGGTTTTGACTATTTTTCAAAAATTTCGGGAACTTTTTTTTCTCCACTCAAAAAATTACAATATTTTTTAAGTGAAATACATATCCAAATATGATTTTAAATTTCAAATACTATTTTTTTTTAACTTAACTCCAAATATTATTTTTCTTCAAAAACTATACTCCATTTTTATGCCCAAAAGCCCACTAAGTAGGAATATTGTAGGATTTTGAATTGTGTCTTGTAGAGTATGAAATGCCTCTTACAAGAAATTGGAAGCTTAATGATCTACTTATCTCCTCCGTCTTTTATTTTATCTATTTTGGAAAGGGACAAGTTAGAAACTATGTATTCTAGAACAATTCCAATATGTAATGTACTATGTAATGACTCTTAAATGAGCTTTAATATAAGTCTTCGTTACCAAAAAAAAAAAAAAAGAGTATGAAATGCCATAGATCTGAGGGTGAATAGTTGTTCTCAAACTTACAAGAAACAGAATATGTATGAGAAATCAAGTTTGAAATAGAGTATTGAAATCAGCCAACAACTTTTCTTCTCACTGCGACAGTAAGACATCAGCATCACTATCAACCACTCCATCTATATTCGTCTTGACTTGAAGCAGCCAGATGTAAGCAATTTTTCATTATTTGTAAATATCACGCTGAACAATAATTTTTGAAATACAAATTTGATTAGGATTTGATGTGAAAGTTCACCATTCAACTTTCATGACTTCTTTTCCAAAGAATTTATATATAAGTACTTCTAATTAGACTACTAGTAACTACTCTATTTATTCTCCATCCTTTCATATACGTGGCAATAGTTTGATTAGACACAAGAATTTAAAATTTTTTAGTGGGAATTTGGGCATAAGAATTTAAAATATATATAT
This sequence comes from Nicotiana paniculata, assembly GCA_005239505.1. Classification (NCBI taxonomy): domain Eukaryota; kingdom Viridiplantae; phylum Streptophyta; class Magnoliopsida; order Solanales; family Solanaceae; genus Nicotiana; species Nicotiana paniculata. The sequence goes on along the minus strand of MDKI01289037.1, from coordinate 38,596 downwards.
ATATATACACACACACTTCCTATAACTACTATTAAGTTGTTACAGTAATGTATTCGTTGTATTCGTGCTGTTGTATTCATAAATACAGCAGTAAAAAATATCTAAAAATCAGGGCAGTCCAGTTGTACGCGCATGTATTCACATGTATTTGCGCAATGTATTCATGAATACAACAACAAAAAGCGCCTAAAATTAGGACAGTCCAACTGTACGCGCATGTATTCACATGTATTCGCGCCATGTATTCATGAATAAAGCAGCAAAAAGCGCTTAAAATAAAGGCAGTCCAGCTGTACGAGCATGTATTCACATGTATTCGCGCCATGAATTCATGAATACAGTAATGACAATCACATTAAAAATAGGTATGTCCAGCTGTCTAATAACGAAAATAATATCAATTAGCGTGATACACTCTTAATATAACTCAACAAAATCAATTCTAACATGCCTCGTATCAACCCAACTAATTAGAAATGATTTTTCAGTTTTATATAACTTTTGTCTTTAGTGTATTTTATTTTTTTAAAATTTTGCATTCATTAAATTCAATATTTGTGTTTACTATATTCGCTATTAGATATACAGTGTATTCAAATGTATTTGTATTAACAATATTTTAGTTATTCCTAATATATGTTATTACTGTTATATTCAGTATATTTCATTGATTGTATTCACAGTATTTCTATTTATATTCAGTGTATTTTACTGTATTTTAAATTTAAATGTATTCACTATTTATATTTTTTCTATTTTAATGTTTGTATACAGTGTATTTCAATGTTTATTGTAACGACCCGACTGGTCGTTATAAGACTTAATGCCCCGATCCCCTATTTACCGTTTCTCCCATGTCTAATTATGTTATTGGAACCTGTCGGTGCGTTGAGTGATGAAATCCAGGGTGATTGGACACATAATCCATAAATGTGGATCTTAGCTTTAGAAATCTGGCTGTAGCTAGAGCTGTGTGAAGACGAATCCATAATGGGATTCCGTCGACTCCGTTAGCTTCGTTGGGTGATTTCGAGGTTAGGAGCGTACTCGGAATGTGTTTTCGAGGTCAGTTGTGGATTTAGGCTTGAATTGACGAAAGTTAGATTTTCAGCGAATTCGGCCGATAGGTGAGATCCTGATATCAGACTCGGAATGGATTTCTGGGAGTGACAGCAGGTCCGTAATGTCGTTTATGACCTGTGTGCAACATTTGAGGTCCTTCAGATGATTTTAGACGTGTTTCGACGTCGGATGTGAATTCTAGAATTTTCCTAAGTTCCTAGGCTTGAATCTATGCATAATCGATGTTTTTGATGTTATGAGACGTGTTCTTAAGGCTCGACCTAGTTCGAATAAGGTATTAGGGTCGGTTGGTAGTTTTGGTTGAGATCCCGGGAGGCCTCGGGGTTGTTTCGGATGCTTAACGGGAGAATTTGGAACTTATCAACTTGCTGAACCAGACCTTCTTCTGGTGTTTTCGCACCTGCGAAGGTTTTCCCGCAGGTGCGGACACGCAGGCGCGATAGGGCTGACGCAGGTGCGATGGTCAGGGAATTGACTAGTGGTCGCAGGTGCGACCTGGGTTCCGCAGGTGCGGAACCGCAGGTGCAACTAAACGACCGCAGGTGTGGCCCCAGTGGACTTAAGTGAATTCCGCATCGGCGATGCTTTTTCTGCAGGCGCGGTGATCGGGACTGTAGGTGCGAGATCCCTGTGTGTTTATTCCAACAATCCGAGGGTTGATTTCATAAGTCAAAAAAATCGTTTGAGAGCTGAGGAATTGGCAATTTTCAGTGGGTTTTGAAGAGAAGTATCATAGGTAACGTTTTCTAATCCTAATTCATTGTTAGACCATTAATCCCCGTTGTTTTCTTTAGTTTAATTATCAAACATGGGGGAAAATCCATGGGAACTTGATGAAACTTCCCCAAACCAAAATTCTGAGAATTTAAGGGGTTTTTGGCATCAGATTTCAATGTTTCTGGTCGAGTGAGTTCGTGAGTGAATGGGTGTCCCGAAAATATAACTTGTACCCAATTCCGAGACGTGTGCCCGAGGGGCGTTTTGGTCAAAAATCCTAATTTCGCGTGTTAGCTTCAAATTTATTAGTTATTTTGATTTCTTGAAATGATATGGACATTATGCAATCGAATTGAATAGATTTGGGCCACCCGGAGTTGGATACTCGTGGCAAGAGCGTGATTATTGGTTGATTAGAACAGTCGAGGTAAGTGGCTTGCCTAACTCTGTGTTGAAAAATTCCCTTAGGCATTTATAACTGATTTTTGATATAAAAACCCCGTGTACGTGAGGTGACGAGTACGTGCATGGGGTATTCTCACTAAATCCATCATTTCCTTTTATGATATACTTCATCTTCAATTCCTATTACTTCTGTTATTGGTTTAACTGAGTGGCTTAATATTCTATCAAGTCCAACGATTTTACCTTTGAAACTGGGTTAAGTACCTTTCCTCTATATTTGCCAACTGTTTTCCCAAACTTTTGAATTACGCTATATATGATATACATCTCGCATTACATATTTACATTGGGACTTCGGGCTATGACCTGAGACTTTCCCGTGCATTGTATTGCATATTTACATAGGGACTGCGGGCTACGACCCGAGACTTTCCCTTGCATTGCATTGCATATTTACATTGGGACTACGGGCTATGACCTGAGACTTTCCCTTGCATTGCATTGCATATTTACATTGGGACTGCGGGGTATGACCTAAGGCTTTCCCTCGCATTGCATTGCATATTTACATTGGGACTGCGGGCCGAGACCTGAGACTTTCCCCTGTATTGCATTGTACTACTATCTACTGATTTATATGCTGTGCAGAACTGAGATTTACTACTTCATTCTTCCCAGTTCACTTTACTTCCAGTTAATTATTACTGTTTTTACTTATCTGTTAATTATATCTGTTTATTTTTGCAAACTCAGTAGAGCCGTAACCTGACCTCGTCACTACTTGACTGGGGTTAGGCTTGGCACTTACTGAGTACCGAATGTGGAGTACTTACGCCCTTCTGTGCATGTTTTCTCATGTGCAGACCCAGGTTCCAGCGCACCATTCCGGAGTCAGTAGAGTAGCAGATCTTCGGGAGACTTTGAGGTATTTCTGCAGCGTCCGCAGAGCTTCTGAGTCCCCCCTCCTATCTTAGCATAGTTATAGTTCGTATATGAGACTACACTTTCATTTCCAGTTTGTATATTGAACCATAGAGTTTAGCTTGTGATGTTGGTGACATTCCGGGTTTTGGGAAGTACAAACTGTATATGCTGAGTAGCTACCTTATATCTAGTTGATATCCTTTTTGTCTTTATTTTATTGATTCTGTTGTTTTCCGCATATTTCTAGGCTTACCTAGTCATAGAGACTAGGTGCCGTCACGATACCTTTCGGAGGGTAAATTGGGTCGTGACAAGTTGGTATCAGAGCGTCTAGGTTCATAGTTTTATTAGAGTCTTGCGAATCGGTGCAGAGACGTCCGTATCTATCTTCGGGAGGCTATGTAACTGTTAAGAACAATCAAATTCTTTGGAATTCCTTATCGTGCTGGTTACCATCATCAAATTCTTAAACTCTATTCTATTCTTTCTTGCAGATGGTTCGTACCCGTGCCGGACGTATTGATGACCAGGCACCCGATCCCCCAGTCAGAGCCACCAGAGGCAGAGTCCAGGGTAGGGGCGAGCATGCAGTGCGGCCCGAGCACCGGCCAGAGCAGAGGCAGAGGAGCCCCTAACAGCTATAGTTGGAGGGGAACATGAGGTCCCTACTGTCACTCCAGAACTCCAGGAGACTTTGGCCCAGTTCATGATTGCTTTCAGTACTCTGTCTCAGGTGGGACTACTCCCGATAGTCCCAGCTACATCCCAGGCCGGGGGAGGGACACAAACTCCCACAGCCCGTACTCCTGAGAAGAGGGTTCATATAAGGCAGGTCCCAGAGTATATTCCCATGCCTCCTGCAGCCCCAGTTCAGCCTGAGGCCACATCCGCTGTATCTGAGTCTGAGTAGCTCCGTCTTGAGAGGTACAAGAAGTACCACCCACCTGATTTCAGCGAATTGGCTTCAGATGACCCTCTGGGCTTTCTGGAAGGGTGTCATCGTATCCTTCGCACCATGGGTATTGTGGAGACGAGTGGGGTCTCTTTAACTACTTTCCAACTGAGAGGAGAAACTTATCAGTGGTGGCGTGCATTTGAGCTTAGTAGTCTGGACGAGGCAGCCTCACTTACTTGGGCTCAGTTTTCAGAGATGTTTTTACTCGAGTTTGTCCCTCAGAGTCTCAGGGATGCTTGGCGTGGAGAGTTTGAGAAGCTACGCCAGGGTACCTTGACCGTGTCAAAGTATGCAGTCCGGTTCAGTGACTTGGCACGACATGCACCAACTTTGGTTTCTACGGTCAGAGAGAGAGAGTCTGCCGTTTTATTGAAGGGCTCCATCCCAACATTCGTACTAGCATGGCCAGAGAGCTGGAGACAGATATTACTTACCAGCAGGCCGTGAGCATTGCTAGGAGGATTGAGAGTGTGTTGGCCCGGGACAGAGAGGAGAGGGAGGCCAAGAGGTCTCGAGAGACGGGTCATTTTTTAGGAGTTCGTACACATGCAGCACGCCATGGTAAGGTTTTTGTGAGCCGCCCCATTCATTCAGTTCTTCCAGCAGCCAACGGTATTCCAGCTCCTCCTAGACCTCAGGAGCCTTATTATGCACCACCGGTATCTCAGGTGCCTCCAGCTCGAGGTGCTATCACTGGCCAGTCCAGAAGGCCAGTTCAGAGTCAGCAGCAGCCATTGCGTCCTTAGAGGGGTTGTTTTGGGTGTGGTGACCCTCGGCATATGATCAAGGATGGCCCAGAGCGGGGAGGAGTGCACCACCTCAGACTTATCGGGGTGCACCCCCTCCGACTTATCGGGGTGCACCCCCTCAGATTTATCAGGCTCCATGCCTTCTTCCAGGTCCTCCAGCTATTCTTCCAGCCCGAGCTGCTACCCCACCATCTCAGGCAGCTTGAGGTGGAGGTCGGGGAGGTCGAGGTCGCCCTAGAGGGGGAGGCCAGCCAGATACTATGCTCTTCCGGCCCGGTCCGAGGCCGTTGCTTCAGATTCAGTCATTACAGGTATTTTTCCCGTTCGTCATAGGGATGCATCGGTATTATTTGTCCCAGGCTCTACATATTCATATGTGTCTTCCTATTTTGCTTCACATTTGGGGATAGCCCGGGACTCTTTGAGTTCCCTTGTTTATGTTTTTACTCCGGTGGGAGATTCTCTTGTTGTGGACCGCGTATATCGGTCATGTTTGATTACTATCAGTGGTTTTGAGACCAGAGTTGATTTGCTACTACTCAGTATGGTAGATTTCGATGTTATATTGGGTATGGACTGGCTATCTCCCTATTATGCTATTCTTGATTGTCATGCCAAGAATGTAACGCTGGCTAAGCCAGGATCTCCGAGGTTAGAGTGGAGAGGTTCCTTGGAGTATACTCCCCGCCGAGTCATTTCTTTTCTTGAGGCTCAGCGGATGGTTGGGAGGGGTTGTGATGCATATTTGGATTATGTGAGAGATGTTATCACCGAGACCCCTACGTGGAGTCAGTTCCAGTTGTCAGAGACTATTCTGATGTATTTCCAGCTGATCTTCCGGGTATGCCACCTGATAGAGACATTGATTTCGGCATTCACTTGTTGTCGGGCACTCAACCCATTTCCATTCCTCCTTATCGCATGGCTCCTCCTGAGTTGAAGGAGTTGAAGGAACAATTACAGGAGTTGGTTGAGAAGGGATTCATCAGGCCCCGTGTATCACCTTGGGGCGCTCCGGTATTATTTGTGAAGAAAAAGGATGGCTCGACGCGTATGTGTATTGACTACCGGCAGTTGAATAAGGTGACAGTTAGGAATAGGTATCCATTGCCTTGCATTGATGATCTATTTGACCAGTTACAGGGTTCTAGAGTGTTCTCCAAGATTGATCTACGTTCGGTTATCATCAGCTGAAGATTCGGGAACCGAATATCCCGAGGACTGCCTTCAGGACCAGATATGGCCACTATGAGTTCCTTGTTATGTCATTCGGGCTGACCAACGCCCCGAATATGCACAACATATTTCGGCCTTATCTTGATACTTTCGTCATTGTGTTCATTAATGACATTCTGGTATATTCTAGGTCCCAGGAGGACCATGAGCAGCACTTGAGGACCGTGCTTCGGACATTGAGGGAGAAGAAGTTGTATGCCAAGTTTTCTAAGTGTGAATTTTGGCTTGATGCTGTGGCATTCCTAGGCCACGTGGTGTCTTTCGGTGGGATCAAAGTAGATCTGAAGAAGGTGGAGGCGGTTCAGAGTTGGCCCAGGCCGTCCTCAACTACTGAGATCCACAGTTTCCTGGGTTTGGCTGGGTATTATCACCGTTTTATGGAGGGATTTTCATCCATTCAGCGCCTATGACCAGACTGACCCAGAAGGGTGCATCTTTTAGATGGACTGAGGAGTGTGAGGAGAGTTTTCAGAAGCTCAAGACAGCCCTGACTACAGCTCATGTGTTGGTTTTGCCTACCGGTTCCAGATCCTATACAGTTTATTGTGATGCTTCGAGGATTGGCTTGGGAGAAGAGTTGATGCAGGACGGTAGGGTGATTGCCTACGCGTCCAGGCAGTTGAAAGTCCATGAGAAGAACTACCCTGTTCATGATCTCGAGTTGGCAGCAATTGTTCACGCCCTGAAGATATGGCGTCATTATTTATATGGTGTTCCCTGTGAGATATTTACGGATCACCGGAGTTTGCAGCACATATTCAGGAAGAAGGATCTAAATTTGCGCCATCGTAGGTGGTTAGAGTTGACAAAGGACTATGACATCACTATATTATATCACCCGGTGAAGGCTAATGTGGTGGCCGACGCCTTGAGTTGCCGAGCGGAGAGTTTGGGGAGTTTGGGATACCTTCATGCAGATGAGAGGGCTCTAGCCTTAGATGTTTAGTCCTTAGCTAATCAGTTCGTGATATTGGATCTTTCTGAGCCTTGCCGGGTATTAGCTTGTGTGGTTGCTCGATCTTCCCTCCATGATTGTATCAGAGAGCGCCAGTATGATGATCCCCACCTTTTAGTTCTCCAGGATAGAGTCCGGCGGGGTGATGCCAGAGATGTGACTATAGGAGAGGATGGGGTGATGAGGATGCAGGGCCGTATCTGTGTGCCCAACGTAGATGGGCTTCGGGAGTTGATTCTTGAGGAGGCCCATAGTTCGCGGTATTCCATCCATCCGGGTACCACGAAGATGTACCAGGATCTGAGACAGCACTATTGGTGGCGAAGAATGAAGAAGGATATAGCAGAGTTTGTAGCCAAGTGTCTCAACTGTCAGTAGGTCAAATGTGAGCATCAGAGACCGGGAGGGTTACTTCAGTAGATTGAGCTTCTAGAGTGGAAGTGGGAGCGAATCACCATAGACTTTGTGGTTGGACTTCCTCGGACTTTGAGGAAGCATGATGCTATTTGGGTGATTGTGGACCGGCTGACCAAATCAGCCCATTTCATTCCGGTACTGACAACATATTCATCGGAGAGGTTGGCTGAGATTTATATCAGAGAGATTGTTCGCCTCCACGGTATTCCAGTATCTATCATTTCAGACAGAGGTACACATATCACTTCACGGTTCTGGAGAGCCGTTCAGTAGGAGTTAGGCACCAAGGTAGAGTTGAGCACAACTTTTCACCCTCAGACGGACGGGCAGTCCGAGCGTACGATTCAGATCCTCGAGGATATGCTCCGTGCCTGTGTGATGGATTTTGGAGGGTCATGGGATTGATTCTTGCCCCTTGCAAAGTTTGCCTACAACAACAATTTCCAGTCCAGCATTCAGATGGCGCCATATGAGGCCTTGTATGGTAGGCGGTGCAGGTCTCCCGTGGGATGGTTTGAGCCGGGCGAGGCCCGATTGTTGGGTACATACTTGGTTCGGGATGCCCTGGACAAGGTGAAGGTGATTCAGGAGAGACTTTGCACAGCTCAGTCCAGGCAGAAGAGCTATGAGGATCAGAAGGTTCGGGACTTAGCATTTATGGCTGGTGATCGGGTTTTGCTTCGGGTATCGCCTATGAAGCGAGTCGTGAGGTTCGGAAAGAAGGGAAAGCTGAGTCCGAGATTTATTCGCCCTTTTGAGGTGTTGCAACGTGTTGGGGAGGTTGCTTATGAGCTAGCCCTACCTCCCAGCCTAGCAGGGGTTCATCCGGTGTTCCACGTCTCCATGCTCTGAAAGTATCACGGTGACCCGACTCATGTCTTGGATTTCAGCTCAGTCCAATTGGACAAGGATCTATCATATGTTGAGGAGCCTGTAGCTATATGGGACAGGCAGGTCAGAAATCTCAGGTCAAAGGATATTGCGTCAGTAAAGGTTCAGTGGAGGGTCAGCCAGTCGAGGAGGCGACTTGGGAGACCGAGCAGGATATGCGGAGTCAGTACCCTATTTTTTTCCCAGCTTCAGGTATGTTTCTATGCTCGTTCCAGAACGAACGATTTTATTAAGAGGGGGAGGATGTAACGACTCGGCCGGTCGTTATAAGACTTAACGCCCCGATCTCCTATTTACCATTTCTCCCATGTCTAATTATGTTATTGGAACCTGTCGGTGCGTTGAGTGATGAAATCTGGGGTGATTTTGGACACATAGTCCATAAATGTGGATCACAGCTTTAGAAATTTGGCCGTAGCTAGAGCTATGTGAAGACAGATCCGGAATGGGATTTCGTCGACTCCGTTAGCTCCGTTGGGTGATTTCGGGGTTAGGAGCGTACTCGAAATGTGTTTTCGAGGTCGGTTGTGGATTTAGGCTTGAATTGACGAAATTTAGATTTTTGGTGAATTCGGCCGATAGGTGAGATTCTGATATCAGACTCGGAATGGATTTGCGGGAGTGACAGCAGGTCCGTAATGTGGTTTATGACCTGTGTGCAAAATTTGAGGTCATTCGGATGAGTTTAGACGTGTTTCAGTGTCGGATGTGAATTCTAGAATTTTCCTAAGTTCATAGGCTTGAATCTATGCATAATCGATGTTTATGATATTATGAGACGTGTTCTTAAGGCTCGACCTAGTTCGAATAAGGTATTAGGGTCGGTTGGTGGTTTTGGTTGAGGTCCCGGGGAGCCTCGGGGTTGTTTCGGATGCTTAACGGGTGAATTTGGAACTAATGAACTTGCTGAACTAGACCTTCTTCTGGTGTTTTCGCACCTGCGAAGGTTTTCCCGCAGGTGCGGACACACAGGCACGATAGGGCTGATCGCAGATGCGATGGTGAGGGAATTGACCAGTGGTCGCAGGTGCGACCTGGGTTCCGCAGGTGCGGAACCGCAGGCGCGACCAAACGACCGCAGGTGCGGCCCCGATGGACTTAAGTGAATTCCGCACCTACGATGCTTTTTCCGCAGGTGTGGTACCGCAGGCGCGGTGATCGGGACCGCATGTGCGAGATCCCTGTGTGTTTATTCCAACAATCCGAGGGTTGATTTCATAAGTCAAAAAAATCGTTTGAGAGCTCGGGAATTGGCGATTTTCAGTGGGTTTTGAAGAGAAGGATCATAGGTAACGTTTTATAATCCTAATTCATTGTAAGACCATTAATCCCCGTTGTTTTCTTTAGTTTAATTATCAAAAATGGGGGAAAAACCATGGGAACTTGATGAAACTTCCCTAAACCGAAATTCTGAGAATTTAAGGGGTTTTTGGCATCGTATTTCGATGTTTCTAGTCGAGTGAGTTCGTGAGGGAATGGGTGTCCCGAAAATATAACTTGTACCCGATTCCGAGACGTGTGCCCGAGGAGCGTTTTGGTCAAAATTCCTAATTTCGCGTGTTAGCTTCGAATTTATTAGTTATTTTTATTTCTTGAAATGATATTTACATTAAGCAATCGAATTGAATAGATTTGGGCAACCCGGAGTTGGATACTCGTGGAAAGAGCGTGATTATTGGTTGATTAGCACAGTCGAGGTAAGTGTCTTGCCTAACTCTGTGTTGGGAAATTCTTTTAGGCATTTATAACTGATTTTTGACATAAAAACCCCGTGTACGTGAGGTGACGAGTACGTGCACGGGGTATTTCACTAAATCCATCGTTTCCTTTTATGATATACTTCATCTTAAATTCCTATTACTTCTGTTATTGGTTTAACTGAGTGGCTTAATATTCTATCAAGTCCAACGATTTTACCTGATTTTCCACTCGTTACTATTATTTGAAACTGGGTTAAGTACCTTTCCTCTATATTTGCCAACTATTGTCCCAAACTTTTGAATTACGCTATATCTGATATACATCTCGCATTACATATTTACATTGGGACTGCGGGCTATGACCTGAGACTTTTTCGTGCATTGTATTGCATATTTACATAGGGACTGCGAGCTACGACCTAAGACTTTCCCTTGCATTTCATTGCATATTTACATTGGGACTGCGGGTTATGACCTGAGACATTCCCTCGCATTGCATTTCATATTTACACTGGGACTGCGGGCCGAGGCCTGAGACTTTCCCCTATATTGCATTGTATGACTATCTACTGATTTATATGCTGTGCAGAACTGAGATTTACTACTTCGTTCTTTCCGGTTCACTTTACTTCCTGTTAATTATTATTGTTTTTACTTATCTGTTAATTATATCTGTTTATTTTTTCAAACTCAGTAGAGCCGTAACCTGAACTCGTCACTACTTGACTAGGGTTAGGCTTGGCACTTACTGGGTACCGAATGTGGAGTACTCACGCCCTTCTGTGCATGTTTTCTCATGTGCAGACCCAGGTTCCAGCGCACCGTTCCGGAGTCAGTAGAGTAGCAGATCTTCGGGAGACTTTGAGGTATTTCTGCAGCGTCCGCAGAGCTTCTGAGTCCCCCCCTCCTATCTTAGCATAGTTATAGTTCGTATATGAGACTACACTTTCATTTCCAGTTTGTATATTGAACCATAGAGTTTAGCTTGTGATGTTGGTGACATTCCGGGTTTTGGGAAGTACAAACTGTATATGCTGAGTAGCTACCTTATATCTAGTTGATATCCTTTTTGTCTTTATTTTATTGATTCTATTATTTTCCGCACTAGCTGAGACTAGGTGCCGTCACGATACATTTCGGAGGGTAAATTGGGTCGTGACAATATCATGTATTCATGCATGAATACATATGTATTCAGTTTTATTGAAAAAATACAAACATTCAAAATGCATATATACAAAAAAATATATATATATTTATGCAAAAATACAATATATTTGAGTGAATTTATACAAAGTACAATGTATTTGTATCATTGTATGTGACTAAAGGGCAAAGAAGAGAAGAAGTTTATCAGAGATGGCGCTTTCCGGCCAAGTAAAATGCTGTATACATTGTATAAAAATTAAAAATGGAGACGAACAAAAACCCCGACCCTCAAATCCTCTCCTGCGTAAAAAATATTCAGTATCCGTGTAGAAGAATCCATTGCAATATCCGACGTAGAAGAAAGCCGGAGTGGCCCTCTTGTTTCAAAATTGTTGAATCAGCCATTGAAGAGAAAATTTGATGTTTTCTGTTGAAAACCTAACAATGGTGAAGATTTAAGAAAAAAGTGAAGAGAAAAAGAAGAAGCTTAAACCGAACCAAAACCCAAAAACTTTAACACTTACCACAAATGTTTGGAGCAAAAACGTTGAAAGTGAGAGAGAGAGAGAGAGAGAGAGCCGTGCTTCAAAAATCGCGAATATAGTCTTGCCGTGAGAGAGAGAAGAAATATTTTGCTATGATTTTGGAAGAGAATAACTAAAAGAATGAGAGAGAAAAATGGTACATAGTGTATTCAATGCCTTAATGGTAGTGTATACCATAAATACCTATTTTGCTGTAGAATTAAAAGATAGCTATATAAAATAATATTTTAAAAGAGTTTTGATTTATAATAAATAAGGTGTAAACCTTTGCTATAGGAGGTAAAATTTCCTAGTTTTTACTTCTCTATTTCAAAAAGAAAAATGGCAATATTTCTTAAATTTGTTCTAAATATATTAACGATTTCTTTTTTTATTTGGAAATAATAAAATTTGAACCTTATATTTTACTTTTAATGATATGTTTATATACAACAACACAATGTCATGTTATATTTAAGATTATAAAATTTATTTTTAAAATTTTTCGCTTAAATTCCAACCCTAATTATTAAAGGCATGAGTATATTGTGAATCTTGAATAATTATGCGAACAAAATGGTCATCAATGTGGTAACAAGGGCTACAGCTGAAGTTCTACCCACCAGAAATTAGGGATGGAATTAAAGCGGTGAAGCTCAATCCGGATTAATTAGATAAACAATGTCATAAATGGAAAACAACCCTAATTGGCTATGTAATTAGGGGAAATCCATCGTTCAAGGAGATGCTGAAGTTTGCCTATGGAGTGTGGAATTCCGTGGCAATCTTAAAGGTATTCCTTCTTGACGATGGTTATTTTTCATTTCGATTTGAATCTATGGAAGCTAAACTTCAAATTCTGCAAAATGGACCTTACACCTTTAACAATCGTCCAATGATTCTAAAGGACTGGGACCCTAAGTTCAATATCCAAAATAAACCCATGCGTGTGATTCCAGTATGGGTCACATTCCCAGGTTTACCAATTCAGTGCTGGGCGGAGGAAAATCTTAGGAGTATTACAAGCTCACTAGGTAAAATTTGTAATGATAAACTGACTGCCAAATGTGAAAGGATATCCTATGCTAGGGTCCTTATAGAAATGGATATAACTCAGATAATGCCAGATAGACTCACCATTGAAAGACCTGATGGGAAGCTATGGGAGCAGGTTATTGAGTATGAATGGCAACCAAAATATTTCCAAGATTGCAACCATTTTGGGCATTTAACAGGTGAATGCAAGAATAAGCCAGGGGAAACTCAAGCAGCTGATAAACCCCACAACAAAAAGATTAGGAAATGCCAAATAGGAGTGGAGATCATAACTAGTAGGTCAACTAGCAGGGCAACCATCTGAAGAGGTACATCCTAAAGATAAGCAGGAGAACACTACTGGAAGTGTTCAGCAACAAGTTGAGGATCTGCAGGTTCAAGTAAATAGCAGATCAAACAAGCAGTAGTATATCTTGGGACAATGAAGAGAAAAGAAAATTTTATTGATCCAGATATACATACCAAAAGGAACCAGCATACTGTGTTTAGAATACAGAAGAATGATCAAGGGATTGTTGCGCCCCCTTTTTCCTCTCCTTTCGGATTAGTCAGGGTTTTTGACGTTATTGGGACAACTCATTTCCTTTTGGAAAAGGGATGTGAAGGACTTGAAAATCGCCTCCTAACGAATTAAGGTGCGTTAGGGAACCTATTAAGGGTTATAATAACACTAATTGAATAACCAGAGATTGGGTAAGTGTTTGAAGTTACTCCAAGGGGAAGGTGTTAGGCGTCCCTCAAAGTCCACAACTGTGGTTCCTGGCCAAACAAACTTTGTGAATTTTAGCAAGTAGCAAATAAGCAGTCAAGTATACACATGGCAACAAGTAATGGTTGTGAAAAGATTCGCAGCCTAAGAACACATATGTAGGGAACAGGGGAGTCCTAAGTTGTTTATCCTATAGGATCACATCAATGCAATGCCAGGTAATCACTCCTCAGTAAGGGGATACACGTGGAAGTAGTGCACCGGTCATTATATCCATATCTACCCTTTACCCCACCCCTTAGTGATTATTAAGTATTTTTAATTAGCGATCTCTATGTATGCTGTTACCCGTCCCTTCTCAAGGGTCCTGGAGGAATTTAGGACCTCTAAGTATATGTAGTTCTAGACAGACCTCTAAGGTTTTAAAAAGATAAAATTCTAAGCGACAGTCAAGAACAAATAGGACTGATCAGATAAATGCAGGAAAGCAGTTATGAGGCCCAGATTTACCTCCACAAGTAATGCACATAATCAGCACGTCTCAAACACAAACAAGAGGCGGTTTCATTAGACAGAATCCTAAGACATGATATCTAAGTGAATGTCAATGCACAAAAATATGCAGCTTTATTTTTATAAACTCAGGAGCAGGGGCCTAATTAGTTTGCCTACTAATTTTAAGCCTGTTAGCCTTTAGACAGTTCAGAAGTTGTTTTTTTTCCTAAAAGGATGCTGTTCTAGATGTTACGAAAGTGCAGGGAGTGTTGCCAACTTTATCTAAAATATGATAATCGTATGTGAGATTGTTTTTTACCTTTTTCATGAATCAATAGTTAAAACTAGGCGTGGTTAAGTAAATGCAAACGGAGTGCCTAATACATGATTTCTAAATGCATAGAAACGACAATTTTATGTCAATGATCCTTAAATTAATAGAATTCCTAAAGCATGATTTCTAAATGCACAAAAGGGTTACAGAATGATCGAAACATGATTTTTTGAATGCACAAGAGTAACAGCTTTTATGTTAACGTTATTTATTGTCCTAGGAGCAGGATTTCTAAGCGATAAACATAAAGCATGGATGAGATGCTGAAACAGTTTACATGAAATCATAGGAACATGATATCTAGTGCATGCTTGGCATGGTTTGAATGAACATGCTGGTCCTAAAACATGGATTCTAATGCAGATAGAAATAATGTAAAGCTTAAAACATGTTTTCTACCTGATGATATTAACAGAACTATATGGCTACCCTCCCTATTTCACTAGCCATCCCCAATATCTGTTTATAATAATTATTACAAACCAATAGCTGAATGAATTGCATAAATAGATAGAAAAGAAGAAGTTAAATTATAGGGACCCTGAAGCAGGCCCAAATGTACCCTGAGGATACCGGATATTCCTAACATCGACTGTCAGAGTTTCATAGTCTTTATCATGTCCGGGCGTGTCAGAGTTCCCTAAGGACCTCAAGGATCCCGGCAGTGCTCACACCCAAATTTCATAACTAGAACCGAGTAAGTGCAATATGGAAGAGCCAGTCCCAGTGCATCAGAGTTCAGAGGGATCTCACAGGAATCCCAAGGCAGTCACACACTGGAGGGGTAGAACCTAAGAGTAGAGTGAGAGTGCTTGACATAGTTTTGAAAAGGTTTTGATATGAAAACAGTATTGAAAAAGGACTCAGTTGAGTGAAGAAGTTTTATGAAAATAATTTAGAAGTCGGAAAAAGGAATCAATCACAGGAAATCAGTAAGGGGTTTCAATTACAATAAATAGGGAGTCAATTACAGGAAATTAAGGATTAAAACAAAATAGCACTGATTAAAGGAAACTACTACAAACTTCTGGAATAAACATAGTATAGGCAGGGAGAAACAAAAGCAGAAACCCTAATAAGCACAATAGGGTAGAAATCACAGAAAATCAGGGATTCAACTAGAAAATAGTACTGATTAGGGGAAATGACCACAAATTTCTGTCAATAGATAAAATAAACATAATATAGCCAGGAAGAAACAAATCAAAAACCCTAATAAGCATAATAGGGTAAATCACAGAGACTCAAAACATATTCATGAGAAACAGGCATACACACAAATCGCATGAACAAATCGGCAAAGACAAACTCAGGATTATAGTGTTAATACTGGGTTTTAACATAATAAGTTATGAATAAAAAGTAATTTTAACAAAAAGTCGTTTAAACATCAGAGAACAACATTAAAAAGACCAGAAATATATTTTGAAGAAAAGTTCCGGAAACCCTAGTGGAAAAATAAAGCGACGCTTTGAGAAATCAAAAGATTTCTCATAAAACAAACGAAAATAGCTCAGAAAACCCCCAGATCTGTTATAGATCTAAGAGGTACAGTAGAAGAGGTTAGGATTTTCTAGAAAATAACTTAGAAATAGAGAGACCGGCTTAGAAACCCCTAGGTCTAGCCGAAAAAAAGAAAGATCTTACTCGATCGAGCCATGATGGCCTGAGAATGGTAAGCACGGACTCAGGGGAGGGAAGTTAACGGCCACTGGTCCCTTGAGGAACTCGAGACGGCAAGAAAATGGGCATGGAGAGCCATTAGAGGCTAGGGTGGTAGAGAATCCATCATAGTCGATGGTAGGCAAGCAATGATGAGGGGAAATTAGGGTTAGGGTAGAGAGGATTTGGAGAGGAGGGTGAAGGGTGACATCAGAGTGTGAGAGGAGAAATGAGGGGTTTGGGGGGGTCGTTTAGGTTAAATTAGGAAAGGTTAAATCCGGGCCGTTGATCAAAATTGATCAACGACCAAGATTAAATCAGCATTGGGTCGGGTAGATTTAGGAATTGGGCTTGGGGTCTGTTGGGTCAGATATAGTTAGGTGTTTGGGCTAGTCTAATTAGGCTAAAATTGAAATGGAATAGGATATTTGTTAAATACCCAATTTAAATTAATTAAAATAATTTGTAAAATGACTAATAATTATAAAAAATGAATTTCATGCATAGAAAATAATTATTTAGTATTTAAAAATACAAATGACTAATTTCTGGTAAAAAATAGTACAAACTTATATGCTTGGGCTATATTTGCAAAGTTATTGCGATTATAGCCAAAAGGTGCTAATTTGACTATTTATGAAATAATTTGGTCTTAATAGGACCATAAATAATAAATTAAATCAAGAAATTTCTTTTTTAAAAATCATTTGTGATGTAATTTTTTAATTATTTATTGGGAATAAAATACTGAATAAATTAATAAAATGTAGAAAAATTATGGAAAAATACCAATTGCTACTAATGCATGATTTTGAGGGTATGTATGCAAGAAAAAAATATTTTAGGAAAAATTGGGTATCAACAGGGATGTTGGAGCAACGACCAAGTGCAGGTTCCTCACAGGGATTGGAGAAAGGGATCATACATACCACTGTACCCCCATCTCAATGATCATTTGGCTTGGAATATTAGAGGACATAACAAGTACTTTAAACAATCAAGATATTTCTGAATAAGAACAAGATAAATTTAATTGGGTGCTTTGAGACTAGGGTTAAAAATCCTAAGACTCCTAGTATTCAAAGAAAGCTTGGTGTGGAGTGGGAGTTCATTGAAAATTACAACTCTGCTCCTAATGATAGAATTTGGATTGGATGGAGATCAAATTCAGTAACTATGACAATATTAGACTCCACATCTCAATTAGTCCATTGTCAAATTCAAGATAGGCAGTCAACATTCAGTAGATGCATTACTTTTGTTTATGGAATGCATACTATAGCATACAGGAAGGCCTTACGGAACCAGCCGAGACAGATTAATACAGTGACCACTGAACCTCAGCTCATCGTTGGAGACTTTAATATATACTACATATGGAGGACAGGATTAATGGTATACCAGTACACCAATCCGCGATTGCAGACTTTCAGTAATGCGTAAGATATTGGTGTAGGAAAACTCACAAAAAAGGGAAGCCAATACTCCTGGAACAAAAGAGAAGCATGAGAAAGAATCTACAGTCACATAGACTAGGTATTTGGGAATGCAGATTGGTTCAACTATTACAATGACATTGAGGTTAACTACATGATGCTAGAGATCTCAGATCACACTCCTATAATGCTGAATACAGAAACCAAAAGAACAAAAAGCAAAAGACCTTATAGACTACTCAATGTCCTACTGAAACAAGAAGGATAAAAAGAAACAGTAGAAAACACTGGGTATTGGACATACAAGGATATACTATGTTTACTCTATGGAGGAAGCTGAAGCTAATTGTAAGGCACCGTAAAATTTTTCCTAAAACCCGGGATTTCGTGGTATCGAGGTAGGCGTATGTGTTGGCGAATGTAGAGAAGCGAGTCGCGGTACGAACTTTTTGGGTTGAACAGTGTGCTGGGGAATAAAGGAAAACTTTTGGTAGAAAAAGGCATTTTTGCGGCCCACTATGCGGCCACAGAGTGAAGCAGAAAATTGAGCAAGTTTGGATGATATTGTTCGGTCAAATATGCAATCACAAAGTCGTTTCGCGGGCCGCACATCGACCATGGAGCAAGCATGAAAATTTTACGGAGGGAGGTTCTGCAGCGCATTACGCGACCACAGAACAGGTCTGTGGACCGCATAATGCCACTGAGTGGGGTAGAACTGCCCAGTTCTGGAGGGCCATTTTGCGGATCGCAGATTGTGTTCCGGGGCTTCATTTTTATGGTTTTTATAACCCGAACCTATTTCATTATATAGATGCGATGGACCATTTCTTAATTAAAAACCTATATTTTGAGAGTGAGAGAGTGCTCTTGAGTAGGAGAGGGTTACTCCACAATGTTTTCTTCAATTCTTGCTCAAATCTTGGAAGATTAACAAGGAAAACTCACTAGATCTTCATCCTAGAGGTAAGATTCTACACCCTAACTCTCAATTTCAAAATTTAACTGAAAATAGATAAATAATAAGGAAATTCTTGGGTGTGAAAGTTGTTCATTTTTCATGCATGTGTTATCAAGAGGTGTAGGAAGATTGTTGAGCTAAAAATGATACATAATGGGTGGTGGGATGATGGAATCCACCATAGGAGGACCTTGGAAACTTAATGCACACCTAGTGTTTGATAAAATGCTCAAATGAGCTGGAACCATGATCATCTTCCTAATTTTTGGTTCAATTTGTTATATTTCTAAAATAGATCGAAGTTGCTGAGATTTTCAGAACATTTTAGAGTTTAAGGAAGCTCAAGTGGGGTATATTGGCTAAACTCTTCTCTTAGAATTGAAACCCATTATATCCTTGTAAGTTCCTGTGATATTTATTATAAATTGATTAATTCAATTGAGCCGTGTGTCAAAATAAATATGCGTTCAATATGTACTCCAAAGATTCTTGTTATGTTGAGTTACCATTAGAGAATGTGGTATAAGTGTGGGATGTGTGGCATTGTGGTATGATTTAAAAACGTGTTTCTAATGAAATGTATCATGTCAAAAATGTGTAAGAAATCACATGCGCCTAAGATCCTAAATTGCTCAAACACGTGTCTAAAAGTATTGATTTGAGAGGCCTTGTTGTCGATTATCCACAATGATATTTGAAAGTGAAAGAAGAGAGCATGAAATGCGATATGCGGCCTCGTGCCAAGAATTGTATTGCATTACGGCCAATGGTGCTGATGAGGTGAACGACATGTAAAAGAATATGGAATTATGTCGTAAATCCATTTATTAATAAATGCTTTGGGAGTACCATTTAGTCACCAAGGAAGGGTAGGTCAAATAAACTAACCCCGAAACTACACATGCCGGTGTAGGAGTGATTGAGAGGTAAATCCCCGTGCTAATGTGATGAGATAGTTCCCCCTTATATGGGATGATAATGATGTGTTGAGATGTTTCCACTATAATGGGATGAGATTGTTGCTAGCAATATGTGATGTCTACCCACACGGAATTGTGGTGAGACGGCTTATCTGATCAAGCAGAGATCAGACGCCATACCGTACACATGGTGGTATTGTGAGTGGATGTCTCAGGTGAGACGGCTTAGCCGATCGGGCAAAGATCGGACTATGTGCTAAAACACGATGGTATATCGGTGCTAAAAGTCTCCCAACTTAATGTCGCGCCCTCTTTTTCATCGCGGAATCGGGTTTATGATATTGGTTGGGACAACTCATTCCTTTTGGGAAAGGGGTTTGCATATTTTGAAGAGTAGCCACCTAACAATTTTAACGGTGCGTTAGGGCACCTAAGGGGTTCAATTACAACTACGTTGCTAACCACAGATTGGGTAAGGGATTGAAATTATCCTAAGGGGAAGGTGTTAGGAACCCCTCAGGATTCACAAGTGTGGTTCCCGGCCAAATGGTTTCGTGAATTTGTAAAGGCTCAAATAAGAGGGGATTTAAGTCCTAAGCACGCGAATGTTTGAAAATAGCAAAAAGGTTAGACTTTGAAAAGGATTACGAGCTAAGCATATAAAAGGTGTCCTAGGTTTATAATAATATGGATCACATCAATGCAATACCTGGTAATCACTCCTCGAAGAGGGGCTACACGTGGTATTAACACACCGGTCATCATATCCATATTCTACCCTTCCCACCCCGTAAGGTTATTAAAAATGAGTGTTGGCCTCGACCTCTATTGCATGATGTTACCCGTCCCTTCCTATCAATCCTGGAGGAAATTAGGACTCCTATTCTAAAGGGAGGTGCTAGGCAGACCCTCAGATTTTAAAGGTAAAAATTCTAAGGCGACCGATAATAAAACAAGTAGGACTGCAGATAAAGGAAAGCATAGAAAGCAGATAAAGTCTCAAGTATTCCTCCATACACAGTACAAATAAATAGCATGTCTCATACACAACTAAGGTCCCTATTAATTCAGAATCCTAAAGCATGGTATATAGGTGATAACACAAAGACAGATTTATTGCATAACTCAGAGAGGGAGTCTTAATCAGGCTTGCCTACTGGTTTTATGCATGCTGATAGTTAAACATGATCACAAAGACAGTTCTAATTTTATTTTTTTAAGTTAATTACCTAAGGCTCGCCTAGGTGTAGGATAACATGCAAAAGTTATTCAGATTTGTTAACGACTCCAGGTTGTTTATAGCTAATAACATGCAATTCTAGGTGTTGAAGATGTGCAAGGTCTAATTACCAGTTGCTTAGAATAGGGGACTGTTTTAGATATCTGTATTTTAGACTAAGTGTAGTTAGATAGATATGATCCTATAGCATGATATCTAATGCAGCATGATGCATAATAACTTAAACATGATTTCTAAATGCACATAGAATCACAACATTATGCACAGTTTCAGGAATAGCATAGGTGACAGATTTTAATTGTTGTTTACCTAGAACATGATCTCTACGTGTATAGCATGATGAGACATTATTGCAGTTTATTTATCCTAGGACAATACTTCTAGTGAAGTTTCAGAACATGGCAAGAATCACGTAATAGCAACTTATTTTATTATTTATCCTATAGGCAGGATTTCTATGCGTATATGAGATGTTGAATACACATAGATCTTAAGTAGCATGATATCTAATGCATGGCATGTTGTACCTAAACATGGATGCTATTGCACATGGAGAAAATAAACCTAGAAACATGGTCTCTACCCTTAATTATACAACAACATGCATATCACCCACCCATTTTCACTATCCGACCCCAGAGTTGTTTACAATTAATTATTACAGACCATTGAATATGAATTACACAACTGAAATAGAAGAAAAAGAAGAAATTAACTATAGGGAGCCTACATAAGAGACTCAAATATCCAGGTCCTCAATGCCAGGTAATGTTTCATAGCCTTTTCACAATCCGGGTGTGTCAGAGTTCCCTAAGGACCTCAAGGGATCCCGGGCAATGCTCACACCAGGATTTCATAGCCAAGATAGAGTAAGTGTAGTGTGGCATGGCCAGCCTTTGTGTGTCAAAATTCAGAGGGAGATCAAGGGTCCTAAGGCAATGCTCACACAGAGGGGGCAGAACCTAGACTTCTAAGAGTATATGTGAAAGTGCTTGACATAGTTTTTTTTAAAGGTTCAATAAGAAAACAGTTAAGAAACAATTTTGAAGAGGAAATTTGATTGGAATAGAAGTTCAACATCACACAAAGGACCAGGAATAGTCCAACAATCACAAGCATGGGTAATGGGATTTGAGGGACAAATACAGAGCATGTGATGGCAAACATGTAGCAGGTAGAAGCACATATAGGCATGCAATCAGAAGCTCCTAAGGGTTCAGAGGATCAGGGGTACAACAAAGTACTGAATTAGTTTAACATATAAACACCAAACAACTAAGACTATGATCACTAATGTACCAATCATAGGCATGGAGATTCACATAAGAAACGTGTGTTAAATATACAGAAACATGTTGGTCATTGACAAGTAAAGCCTAACTTAACATGTGAATGGAGTTCAGGATCCTAGTTACATGTTGAACAACAAAATAATAAGTAAAAGCAAATTAGAAACACACTGAATAACAACAGTAGTAGTAATATGTTGGTTTGAGAACTGAAATCTGAATTAGAACATACCAGTGAAGTGAATAAAGCAGTAACACAAACAGGAAGTAGGAGATGCACAATAGTTAGCCTTGGCTTGAAGCCGGCTAACTTAGAATAGCAGTAACTAGCACAAATAAGAGAGAGAGCAGAGATTTTTTTAATTGTGAGAGAGAGAATTGAACAGATTAGTTGTCTCCGTGTGTGTGTGCCATGGAACAAATAGAGTATATATATATAGTTTGAAACTAGGTGAAAATAGGGGTAGGAATCAAATTAGCCTTAATTAAGGGACTGGGAATCAATCAGGGCATAACCAACCCCAAGTACTCCCTTGAATTAAGGAGTTATTCAAACGGTAAGTAACAAATAAGTAAAGGAGGTAAAACAATGTTCATGACAAGCAATTAAGTATCCCTTAATTGAAGGTTGAACTCAACCGGCTAGTAGGTAAGCATAATTAAGGAAAGTTACCATGCATAGTACATGTAAGAAAATAATTTCAGACCAAATCAAGCGAGCAATTAAGGAAGCAATGTCAATCACAGTAACAAATCTAGGTAAGAAAAACAAGTTAGGGGTTTGAAATAAGAAGAATATCTCATGAGATATCAGTAGGGCTTTTCGAATCATAGTGAATCAGAAATTGAAACAACTAGTGAATAGAGACTCTTATGTATAGCAGGAATGACCACATTATAAGCAAAGCTATAAGTCAGGCAACAATTGAGTCACAAATAACACAGAATCAAGGACTTGAGCAAGCATAATATTAATTGAAGAGAATCAACATGAAACAACACGATTGTTAAACAAGAACATATAAACCCTAGTATATGAAATTAGGAATCATGTGAGTCAGGGAGGCAAGAAGAACCAAAGACAAACAACATAGGGTAAAGATCAATGAAACATAAGCACATATGCGAACACACAGGAAAACCAGTAGTTTTCAGGGTTTTATGTCTAAAAAATTAGGGTTTTACACATATACTAGTACGAATCAACAGAATAGACATGATACACACAAAAGATACGAAGAGTCATAAACCCTAATAGGAAAAACAGAGTAATATCACCAGAAATTCAAGCCATTCGTGACAATCGAACACATGTACTGACCACACCACAAGGAAAATGTTTTAATAATGAAAAATGTGAGGGAAAATCATGAGATAGTGTTAAAAAACCGACAAAGAAAACCATTTGAAAAAGGGTTTCGGAACCCTAGTTAAAAGTGAAGAACCGTTTAGAAAAAATAGAAGATCTTTAAAGGAAACATCATATAACTCTTAATATGCATAGATCTATTATAGATCTGAAGGAATCAGAAGTTTCAAACCTTAGGGTTTCAAAGAAAACCTCAGAGAAGATGAGAAGAACCTCAAATTTCATTGGCTTATCCTCAAAGGTCACAAACCTCACTCGAAATCAAAGCCTTGAAGGCCTGGGGTAAGCAGGAACACCATGGGTGTGAACAGATGGGTCCTCGCCCCTCGAGGGCCTTAGGGATGCCATTATCAGCATAAGGAAATCATAGGAAGCTGAGGGTGGTGAAGGTTTCGAGGTTTTCGGTGGAGGGATGGCCGGAGAAGATGAAGAGATCCATCGGAATCTGAAGAGACAGGAAGTCTCTAGAAGAGACTATATATATATATATATATATATATATATATATAGAGAGAGAGAGAGAGAGAGAGAGAGAGTTTTATAGAGATGAGGGACCAGTGAGAATGTGAGGGGTCGGGGGGGTTAGTCTAGGTTAATTAAGGTAACAAAAATCTGGGCTGTTGATCTAATTTGATAACTAAGATTAGTTTGGGGTTGGGTGGGGTAGGATATTGTATTTGGCTTGGGGGGTTTGGGCTAGTTTAATTGGGTTAGGGACCAGGATCAATTAGGTTGGAATTTAGATAAAGAATGGATATTTTTTAAATACCCATTAAAAATAGATAAATAATTAATAACAATAGCTAATAATCATAAAATAAAATTAAGGCTAAATAGGTGAAATTAAGGTAATTAATTAATATAGAAAAATATATAAAATGAATAATTATTGATTTAAATGGTATAAAATGTATAACTAGGCTATAATTGTAAATTTATTGTAACTATGGTCAAATAAATGCCAAATTGGCTAATTTGTGAAATAATTAAATACTAATAAGATTAAAAACTGATATATCAAGCTGGGAAATATTTTGAAATTATTTATAATATACTTCGTGAATAATTATTGAATATAAAAATACTGAATAAATTGTAAAAGAATTTAATAAAAATATGAAAAATTACGGAAAAATATCAGTTATTATAAAGAGTGATATTAAAGTTATATATGCAAATTTTAAAATAGCTTGAGGAAAAATTAGGTATCAACAGCTGCCCCTCTTTACCCGGGAAGGATGGAAGAGTTGTCGGGTAAAGACATGATGGTCAATACCGAGCGAAGCGGTTTGAAGAGGTTTAGGCCGCACCCTGGTTTCTGAGCTGCCGACATATCCCTGATTTTACAGGAATCAGGTCGTATGTAGTTCAGGAGCCATGGCGAAGCATACTAATGGAGCTTTTGCAAGAACGGACACAACATATAGGACTGATTGAATGAACAACTTACGGGGTAATTAAGAGAACTGGAGCGGGATCACTCCTGTCGGGGCAGCTGCTGCTTGCCGGGTTACTTGCAAATGAGTAATAACAAGCATATCGTGCGTAATTTAAACATGATGCAAATTCCCGTTGGACTATGAATGCTGTCTTTGGGCGGTTAAGGATGACGTCTTTAGACCAAGATGTCCTGGGCCATGAATTGCTTGATGCAGGATTCGCAGACCATGAAATGATGTTCTTGGGCCATGAAGATGATGCCTCCGAACCATGATGCCTTTGAATAATGACATACAAACTGATAAAAGAGATCCTCAGGCCATGACATGGTGTTCTAGGTCCATGAAGATGGTGCCTCCGAACAATGATGCCTTTGGATAAGTTGGCGATATTTCAGCCCATGAAGATGCAATAGTATGATGCTGACAAGACAGAGCTTAGTCTTGCGAATTAAAGGGGCAGAGCTTAGCCCAAAAGGAAGGCGCAATAAATAATGCTAGAGGCGTTGGTTTCTTTTGAGAAGTAAATGGAGGTAGCGTTTAACCTTGGAAGGTAGAAAGGTAGCCTTATGCAAGATGTGAATGCAGATGGAGGTAGCGTTTAACCTCAGAAGGCAGAAAGGTAGCCTTATGCAATATGTGAATGCAGATGGAGGTAGCGTTTAACCTCGGAAGGCAGAAAGGTAGCCTTATGCAATATGCAAATGCAGATGGAGGTAGAATTTAACCTCCGAAGGCAGAAAGGTAGCCTTATGCAGTATGCGAACGCAGATGGAGGTAGCGTTTAACCTCGAAAGGCAGAAAAGTAGCCTTACGCAATATGTGAATGCAGACGGAGGTAGCGTTTAACCTCGGAAGGAAGAAAGGTAGCCTTATGCAATATGCGAATGCAGATGGAGGTAGCGTTTAACCTCGGAAGGCATAAAGGTAGCCTTATGCAAGATGCGAATGTAGATTGAGGTAGCGTTTAACCTCGGAAGGCAGAAAGGTAGATTTATGCAAGATTAAAGGAAGGACAACAGAAATTCTTAGTTGGTGTTAAATTGCGGTAGAGCATTGTGATAATGAAACATCGTGTGTGCTGATAATAAATGTTGACATGACGAGTTTGTGGAATGATGTCTATCCTTTGAGCGGATAATATGTTTTGGGGCTTTTGCAATTCTGTGCCTGCATCCAAAGAAAGATCATGAGTTTTGTAAAGGGGAAAGGTTAGTTCGCATTCCTGCTGGTCTGCTTGGCTCGTTTTCTTGATCATGATGATACTGTCTGTATCATTGGGGTAGCATTCGCTAAACAAGTTGCTTTAGAGAGAAAAAAATATGCATGATTTTGTAAGATATAATATATAATCTATAATATTTTTAGATGAACCGACGACATGACACGGCTTGAGACATTTCAACCTCTCATGCTGCAGAATTTTGAGGGTCCTCCTCAAAATTCTGCCCCAGTTTGTTGGGTGGACGTCTCTAACTGCTGCTCGCGCGGCGATTGGCTGAACTTGCTTCAGAATTTTGAGGGTCCTCCTCAAGATTCTGTCCCAGTTGGCTGGGTGAATGCTTGTGGGCTGCTACTCGCTTAAGAATTTTGAGGGTCCTCCTCAAAATTCTACCCCAGTTTCCAATTGCGGAAAAAAAAGATTTTTATTGAATTGCGACCGAACCCGTAGGGCTGCCTACGTATCCCCTCTTAAACGGGAATCAGGTCAGGCGTAGTTCAATTTACATAACTGAGAAAGCATAAATATTACACATAGCAGTGCTTGACTGCATCTGAATTGATCGGTTTCGGCCAAACTTCTCCGTCCATTTCTGCAAGTATGAGTGCTCCTCCTGTCAGCACTCTATGAACCATGTACGGACCTTTCCAGTTGAGAGAGAAATTCCCCTTGGCTTCATCTTGATGCGGAAAGATTTTCTTTAACACCAGCTGCCCTGGTGCGAATCGTCTCGACTTGACTTTCTTGTTGAAGGCCCTGGCCATTCTGTTCTGATATACTTGACCATGACACACTGCGTTCATTATCTTCCCGTCTATGAGGGCTAGCTGCTCATAACGGCTTCTTACCCACTCTGCATCGCTGAGCTCAGTTTCCTGTATAATTCTTAGAGATGGAATCTCCACTTCAATAGGAATTACAACCTCTGTATCATAAACTAGCATATAAGAAGTTGCCCCTGTTGATGTGCGGATAGTGGTGCGGTATCCCAATAAGGCCAATTATAACTTTTCATGCCACTGTTTGTGCCTTTCTATCATCTTCCTTAGTATCTTCTTGATGTTTTTGTTAGCGGCCTCTACGGCTCCATTCATCTGAGGGCTGTATGCTGTGGAATTTTTGTGTTTGATCTTGAGAGTTTCACACATAGCTTTCATCAAGTCATTGTTGAGATTAGAACCATTGTCGGTAATGATTGACTCTAGAACTCCGAACCAACAAACAATGCGGTCGCGGACAAAGTCGGCCACGACTTTCTTAGTAACTGCTTTGTAGGAGGCTTCTTCGACCCATTTAGTGAAGTATTCAATAGTGACCAGAATGAACCTGTGGCCATTTGAGGCGGCAGACTCGATTGGTCCAATAACGTCCATACCCCAAGCGGCGAACGACCATGGTGAGCTTGGTGCATTGAGCTCACTTGGAGGCACCTTTATCATATCCCCATGTATCTGGAAGCGGTGGCACTTCCGAACATACTGGATGCAGTCAGTTTCCATAGTCATCCAAAAGTAACCAGCTCGGAGTATCTTCTTTTCTAGAACAAAACCGTTCATATGTGGGCCACAGGACCCAACATGAATTTCTTCCAGCAATTTTGATGCTTCTTTTGCGTCAACACACCTTAATAACCCCAAATCAGGAGTCCTCCTATACAAGATTCCTCCGCTGTGGAAGAAACTATTGGACAATCTCCGAAGTGTGCGTTTCTGAGTCAAATTTGCAAGCTCGGGGTATTCTCCTTTTGCCAAGTACTCATCGATGTCATGAAACTAAGGATTTTCCTCTGCTTATTCTTCAACATGGGCACAGTAAGCAGGCTGATTATGGATCTTTATAGGAATAGGGTCAATGAAATTATTTTCTGGATGCTGGATCATTGAGGACAAAGTAGCTAATGCGTCGGCGAACTCATTCTGGATTCTGGGGACGTGCCGGAACTCTATCTTTGTGAACCTCTTTCTTAATTCCTGTATGTGGTGCAGATACAGCAGTATCTTGGAATTCTTTGTTGCCCATTCTCCTTGTACCTGATGTACCAACAAGTTTGAATCACCGATCACTAACAGTTCCTGGACGTTCATGTCAATAGCCATATTGATCCCCAAGATGCAGGCTTCATATTCGGCCATATTGTTGGTGCAAGGGAACCTGAGTTTGGAGGATATTGGATAATGCTGACCGGTCTCTGATACTAGGACTGTTCCAAACTGATTCCCTTGAAGTTTGCCGCTCCATCAAAGAACATCCTCAAACCATCATAGGATTCTGCAATGTCTTCTCCTATGAATGATACCTCTTCATCAGGAAAATATGTTTTCAGGGGTTCGTATCCTCCGTCTACGGTATTCTCAGCAAGATGGTCTGCCAGAGCTTGTCCCTTAACTGCCTTCTGAGTCATGTAAACAATGTCGAATTCGCTCAGCAGGATTTTCCACTTGGCTAGCTTGCTAGTGGGCATGAGCTTCTGAAAGATGTACTTTAATGGATCCATCCTTGATATGAGATATGTTGTGTAGGCACAGAAGTAATGCCTCAGCTTTTGGGAGACCCAAGTTAGAGCACAGCAGGTACGCTCTAATAGAGAATACCGGGCCTCATATGGAGTGAACTTCTTGCGGAGGTAATAAATAGCTTGTTCCTTCCTTCCTGTTTCATCGTGTTGCCCCAGAACGCAGCCGAAAGCTCTATCTAACACTCCAAGATAGAGTAACAAATGTCTTCTTGGCTCGGGCGGTACTAGGACTGGCGGTCTTGACAAATATTCCTTGATTCTGTCGAAAGCCTTTTGACAATCATCGGTCCACTTGATCACAGCGTCCTTCTTCAGAATCTTAAAGATTGGCTCACAGATGACTGTAGACTGTGCTATAAACCGGCTGATGTAATTAAGCCTCCCCAAGAAACTCATCACATCTTTCTTGTTCCTTGGTGGTGGTAGATCTTGAATGGCTTTGACTTTTGACGGATCCAATTCTATTCCTCGACGGCTTACAATAAACCCCAGCAACTTCCCAGCAGGAACTCTGAATGCACACTTCGCGGGGTTTAGTTTCAAATTGTATTTTCGCAATCTATTGAAGAACTTCCCCAAATTCTCCATGTGATCAGCAACTTTCTTTGATTTGATAATGACATCATCCACGTACACCTCGATCTCCTTGTGAATCACGACATGGAATATGGTGGTCATGGCCCTCATGTAGGTGGCCCCTGCATTCTTTAGGCTGAATGACATCATCTTGTAACAATACATTCCCCACGGCGTAATGAACGCTATTTTTCTCAGCATCTTCCTCATCCATCCAAATCTGGTGATAACCAGCGAAGCAAGAAGGACTGCAATTCATGCTTGGCGTAGTTGTCAATCAGAATGTGTATATTTGGCAAGGGGAAGTCGTCTTTCGGACTGGCCCGGTTGAGATCCCGGTAGTCGACGCAGACTCTGACCTTCCCGTCCTTCTTTGACACAGGTACAATGTTGGCAACCATGTCGGGTACTCCACTATCTAGAGAACTTTGGCATTGATCTTCTTGGTAACTTATTCTTTGATCTTCAAACTCATGTCGGGTTTGAACTTTCTGAGCTTTTGTTTCACCGGTGGACACGTTGGATTGGTTGGCAGTTTGTGAGCCATAATAGACGTACTTAGACGAGTCATGTCATCATACGACCATGCAAATACGTCCTCATACTCTTTTAGGAACTTTGTGTATTATGATGGTGACAAATGAATGCTGATGCGAGTTTCCTTGACGTTTTTTTAATCTCCCAGGTTGATAACTTCTGTCTCATCCAGGTTGGACTTAGGTCTATTCTCAAAGTTCTCAACTTCTTTGATAATATCGTCAGGTATGTCATCTTCATCTGAATCAATGTCTGTTTGTTGCGTTGTCTCATTGCATGTCACAGTCGTCGGTTCATCAAGACAAGTAATAGTAATGCTGTATAAATAAAGTAATGAGAGAAGACAATAGCAATAAATATCGGATTCGTAAGAGAAATTTAGAAGATGCTTTGATGAATTGAATAACTGTTTTGAACATTGAAGATCTCATTGCAGAAATTGAAAAATGCAGGAAAAGGAAAATCATTTAGTAAATAAAACAGTAAATAATGCTTGTTTTAGCCTTGCTACCCCGAGGCTCTTCGAGCTTTGGTTGTCTTGATAGACCATTTCTTGAGATATTTCCCCTTGATTACAGTCTATATGGAAGGGCCTTCCTCCCCCTCCTCCTCGAAAAGAACACAGCAATCCATATCTTCGTCCTCTAGGAACAAACTCCTCATTGCTGCAAGTGCTTCTTCCTCGTCTGATCCGTAAATAATGTCGGCCTGCTTGAAAGTCTGATCAAGATGAGGTATCGTCTTCTCCAAAGGGTAATAAGGACCGCGCCAAGGTGGCGTCCAGTCGTTGAATTCATGCCAAGTGTATTCATACCCCAGACCAAAAGTGGTACCGTGTTTCTTGAGTTTTATGGGCTTTGTGATCCCTTGGAGGTTCTTACCGAGCCCTTTGCCTGGCTCATATCCTCTCCGGTTCAGGATGCTCTCAATCTTACTATCCCACCACTTGTCCTTGTCGATAGCATTGACCCGCTCAATGTGGTGGTAAGTTCCTCCGCATATCTTCCTTTTTTCGTCAATCACCGGAATAGTTCGACGACTATAAACGGGGTTGCTACCATCACCCTGAATAATCACCTCTTGGTGGTTCCACTCGAATTTTACCGCCTCATGTAGCATTGACGCTACGGCCCCAGCAGAATGAATCCAGGGTCGTCCCAACAACAGGTTGTAGGATGCTGGCACATCTATCACCTGGAAATCCACTTCGAACCAAGTCGTTCCCATCTGCAGACATAGACTGATCTCTCCCATGGTGGACCTCTGAGAACCATCGAAGGCTTTCACATTGATCGCTCCATCCCTTATCTCATGTAGCCCTTTACCCAATTTCTTGAGTGTTATCAACGGACAGATGTTAAGACTGGAACCTCCATCGATCAAGATTCTTGTGATGAAATGATCTTCACATTGCACGGTGATGTGCAACGCTTTGTTGTGCCCCAATCCTTCAGGTGGTAGCTCGTCCTCATGAAAAGTGATTTTATGACTCTCCAGTACCTGGCCTACCATATTGGCCATTTCCCCGCTAGTGATGTTTTTTGGCACATTGCATCACTCAACACTTTCAACAAAGCATTTCAGTGTGTTTCGAAATTCTGCAGCAGAGAGAGGATGAATATATGTGTCAATGTTTTGTTCAGCTGGTCGATGACTGAATACTCCTTAACCTGTACCTTTATCCAAAGGTCATCGGACATGTTTCGATAAGGGGAGGCCGGTTGGCAGTCTGCTTGCTTGACTCGGCCAGATGCTCAGGGGTGTAAACCCTACCAGTTCTCATCATACCCTGTGCTGCGACTGCTTCCTCAGACCTGACCTTACATTTCCTTCTCGCCTCGGCTGTGTAGTCCCAAGGGATAACGTTTGAATAGAAGGGTGGCGTGGTTGACATTGCCACCGGAATTGGTGCGGCCATCCTTACTTCAAACGGAATGTGTGTTCGGGGTGGCAAGACTGCGACCTCGAATGGTGCCGGTGCATTTGCTGGAGATACAAACTCAACTTCAATTGGCACTGGTGACTTTGCAGGTGGCGCTGCTTCAAACTCAAATGGTATGGACATATTCACCTCAGCGCCCTCAGATGGTTGAATCTAGACTATGACGGTTTGAGAGTGACTGTAGGTTTCTTTGGGTCATCGCCTTCTGCGATCAACCCGATTGATCCCTCGTATCTTCTATTTTAATCATATGGATACCTCTACATTTATGGTCTGGAAAAGGATTGTCGCGGACATTTGGAGCGGGGTCTTTTGCCACAATAATCTTGTTGTCAATGAGAACCTGTATTTTGTCCTTCAGAGAGCGGCATTCTTCGATAGTGTGTCCTTTCATGCCGGAACGGTATGCACATGATTTGTTTGGGTTAACCCAATGAGAAGGGTTCTCAGGGGTGGCAGCAAAGATAGGTGTGACATAACCAGCAGCTTTGAGCTTCTCATACAGCTGGCAATGGGCTCGTATATGGCGGTGTATTGCTTTGGAGGGGGCGACCAAAATTGGGATGAGGTTGAGAGAAGTTTTGGCGTGCAGGGGGTGATTGGTAATGGGATGGCTAGGAATTATAAGTGTGGTAGACAGGAGCGGGTTGTGAATATCTGGGCGAAGCAGGTTGATATGTGGGCGGTGGAGCTTATTAATTTGGTGAGGGTGCTTGATAATTCGGGGTTGGATGGTATGTGAGTGGAGGTGTTGGATAAATTTGGTATTTGAGTGGGGACTTGGATATTTGTGCAACCATCACGGCTCCCACGTCTCTCTTATTAGACACACCACCGGACTGTAAAGCCTTGTTAGTGGCTGGCAAGGCTTCAAAATGTGTAACCATACCGCTTTTAATACCTTCTTCAATCCGCTTACCCAATTTGATGATGTCAGAGAACTTGTGGCCTTCAACTATCATTAACCGTTCATAATATTGCGGGTCCTGAGCCCGGACAAAGAACTTGTTCATCTGCTCTTCCTCTAGAGCAGGTTTGACTTTAGCGGCTTCAGACCTCCTGAGAGTAGCATACTCGCGAAAGGTTTCTATGGGTTTCTTCTTCAAATTTTGAATGTAGAACACATCTGGTGTGTTCTCTGTATTGAATCTAAACCTGTCCATAAAATCAGACTCCATGCTTACCCAGTTTGACCATTTCTTGGGGTCTTGGATGATGTACCAAGATAGTGCGTCTCCCTTCAAACTCCTCATGAACAGCTTCATGCGGATTCTTTCATCCTTTCCCACGCCAAAAAATTTGTCGCAATAGGTCCTCAGATAGACTCTCGGATCACTAGTACCGTCAAACATTTCGAACTTTGGAGGTTTGTACTCCTCGGGCAGTTCGACATCAGGTTGGATACAAAGGTCTTCATAATTCAACCCTTCAATTACCTTGGTTCCTTCAACACCCTGGACTCGGCTGGTCAGTTTCCTAAGCTCCTCGGCCAGGTTCCTGATAAGTAAGTGCTTTTCGTCAGCCTCGGATGCCTGTGGGATAGGAGGAGTGGAGTGGGTCACGGTTTCCACATAGATGGGATTGTTATAGGTGTGGAAATGGTCCTTTGTGGGGTTTTGAGGTTCTGGGATGAGTAGTGGAGTGTTATTTGAGGTGTGGCAAGCATTGCACTGCGTCGGGAGAGTTTGGTTCTTTGGGGAAGTGGTGTGATGGTGAGGTGCGAAATGATTCTGATGTCTTGGGATATTTTGTGGAGGTGCGGGGCTTTGAGCATTTGGAAGGTTGACGTCGGGGACGTTGAGGGAAAATGACAAGTTGGCCAGATTCTAGATTTGATCGAGTTCTTCCTGAAACTTCAACAATTTCTGTTCAAGTGGTGACATGTTCTTATGCAGGACCTGAATACCTCGGCCATCAGTGGCCTCTACCCGTTCAATCATATTCTTCTTTCTGGTGCCGCTGGACTCTTCCATCTTACTTTTGCCTTTGTCTTTTCCCTTACGAGGACTAGGAGGAGTAGGTGGAGGGCCCTTGGATCTGGTGCGATAGGCTGATGATGCAAGAATGCACGAACTAACCTTTGGGAGGGGATTAAGAAAAATAAAAACAAAAGGTAACCAAGTCAGTGAGGATTATGAAAATAATATTGCGGTATTTAAACACATAATGCGGAAATGTAAAGCACGTCCTAAGGTGGGAACCTCTTTGTGCCCGAGGTAGGCCTAGCGACAGATTAATTTGGAGAACTTAAAATTCTAAATGCCTCATTTTATTTACAAGAAAAATAGACAAATCCCAAAACGATAGATAAAAAATAAAAGTCACTAATGACAATTGGCCTTATTACATTGATAGAAAATAAAGACACTCCTATCTACTTAGTCCCAGAAGGGCCTTCCCCAGACTCGGCATTCTTGCTTTTCTTGTACAGTTTTCCCAGCTCGCGAAGTCCCAGCAACGGGTATGTTCTGGCTAGGTATCCCCCTGCAGCTCCCTCAGCCTTTTGACAATCTTCAACTCTTTTGATGAACTTTTCTTCCAGCTCGACTATACCTCGTTCCAAGTAACCCAGCCTCTTGTTGGCATTGATAGCCATGTCCTTCCATTCCTCGATCAGTTTCTTGTTGGACTCATGTATCTTGTGGTGGTCATCCTCATATTCCCGGATTCTTTTGTGCAGTTGGTTGTATTTGACTTGTGCCTCGGTCTTTTCATCTATAACCCTGTGACCTCGGACGTACCCCGGCTTGCTCTGACCACCCAGATCCTCTTCTAAGCAACCAAGATATAAAGGGTTACAACTGGCATGATACTTGTCTGGCTTGATGGTGTCTTTCTCAAGTATAACCTTACAGTGCCACAAGTGCTGAGCTTGGCACTTGTGAGGACTGTCATTATTTTGAAAGTCAGCTCGAAGGTGGCTCATCTTCTCGACCCTAGGGATGACTAGCTTCCTTCCTGCTTACCTCATAGCTCGAAGAGGGACGTAAGGGTATGTCCCCCTTAGACCAATCAGTATCAGAAATAATGCATCTCGGGATCGGATTATGAACTCATCTATTGGAAACCATTCAAACGTCCATTGAACCTGCTCTTCAGTCAAGTTATCAAAAAGCTCAACCCATCCCTCGACATTTTCAGGTTGAGCGAACATGTCGGGGATATAATTCATTCGCTTTGGGTGATGGAAAGAGATATGGTCATCCCACATTCTGTGGTGAATGTCCTGTCACTATTCGCCTCTTTGGAGATGTTCCATGAGCTAGAGTTGAAGTAATAAATTGCAACCTTTGAAATGCTTTGCTCCTTGATGACACCTTTCTAAGGCCCGATACATGTCTACAATGATCATGGGCACAATGTTGAAGTCTTGCCCATCTACCCCTTCCATTATGGTCTTAGTTACCATGGCTAGCATGGTATGGATCCTTTCCTTCTTCATCGGGAACACGATCAAACCCAAAAAGTAAACCATAAACACGAACACTCGGCAATGGACGTGTCCCAGAGAGGTGATAGCAAACTCGTCATGGTAGGTACGGTATGATTTGCTGTAGCCATACCTTTCGTACAAGTAGTCAAAAGGAATGTACGAATCCTCCAATCATACAAATTATGCGTCCTTTTTCAGGCCTACCATTTTGAGGAAACTTTTGCCTGTGCGGTTCTCAGGCATCAACAACCCTGGAGTCTCCCATACTATGTTAGCCAACCCTCCTATCTCCTCTATCAAAGGCGTCATTTCGCTGTTCCCAAAGCGGAACACGAACCTTTCACGATCCCAGAACAGGGTAGCAGCCTCTATTATCATTTTGTTAGGCTGGATTTCCAGGAGAGATGATAGGTTACACAAGTGTTTCCTGACGATAGCTTTGTCGCTAGAGTGCAGATCCTCCCACCAACTCAACAGTTTTGGGTGGATGTTGGAGAACATGCCGAATCTAGGGACTTCGTGCCTCATTTTTTCTGCAAAGCAAATAAAGTTAGGCTCTTACCCCCCACTAGACTCGACTATTTAACGTCAATAATTAGCAGGAAGCATTTAGTTCTCCAAATAAATGCACAGAACATGAGGGCGTCCGTTTGGGTTTAGGGAAACCCGGTGGACTTTTGGATAAGGCTATCTTAAAAGCTATCGTGCGGACGACACTTTAGCTCGACTAGGTTTGACTATGATGCATTCAACAATGCAACATATTAAGGTTTCTATGAGGTTTTAGACCGGTACCCTTGAGCAGACAACTCAAGGGGGAAAGGCACGGAACCGTCGACTGCACCGCTGATCGACTAGTTTTACTGCAAATAAGCCTTTCCGATTTTAGTGGGTAATAATATAGGAAGAGCGCAACCACTCATCAAACGCTGCTATAGTATTTTGTTTGGCACGACTAGTTTTACCGCAAATAAGCCTTTCCGATTTTAGTGGGTAATAATATAGGAAGAGCGCAACCACTCATCAAACGCTGCTATAGTATTTTGTTTGGCACGACTAGTTTTACCGCAAATAAGCCTTTCTGAAGTTGTCACGTATTTGCACGTTAAAGAAAGCGGTAAAAATGATAGTAATGATTTAAAGCAGTTACAAAAGGAAACAAAGAGACATGTCAGTTTCATCTTTGAAGAAAAGTAAATACCTGAAGTAAACAGTTAATTGCATGTAAAGGGAGAAAGGCTGCAAGTATTTAAAATTAAAGGCACAATTCACGAAACAATTTGAAATGGTAAAAGCCTAGATATCCCCAACAGAGTCGCCATGCTGTCGCGCCCCCTTTTTCCTCGCGGAATCGGGTTTATGACATTGGTTGGGACAACTCGTTACTTTTGGGAAAGGGGTTTGCATATTTTGAAGAGTCGCCACCTAACGATTTTAACGGTGAGTTAGGTCACCTAAGGGGTTCAATTACAACTACGTTACTAACTAGAGATTGGGTAAGGACTTGAAATTATCCTAAGGAGAAGGTGTTAGGAACCCCTCAGGATCCACAAGTGTGGTTCCCGGACAAATGGTTTCGTGAATTTGTACAATTAGCAAATAACAAGTAAAGGCTCAAATAAGAGGGGATTTAAGTCTTAAGCATGCAGATTTTTAAAAAACAGTAAAGAAGATTAGCTTTCGAAAAGGATTACGAGCTAAGCATATAAAAGGTGTCCTAGGTTTATAATAATATGGATCACATCAATGCAATACCCGGTAATCACTCCTCGAAGAGGGGCTACACGTGGTATTAGCGCACCGGTCATCATATCCATATTCTACCCTTCCCACCCCGTAAGGTTATTAAAAACGAGTGTTGGTCTCGACATCTATTGCATGTTGTGACCCGTTCCTTCCTATTAATCCCGGAGGAAATTAGGACTCCTATCCTAAACGGAGGTGCTAGGCAGACCCTCAGGTTTTAAAGGTAAAAATTCTAGGGCGACAGATAACAAAACAAGTAGGACTGCAGATAAAGGAAAGTATAGAAAGCAGATAAAGGCTCAAGTATTCCTCTACACACAGTACACATAAACATCATGTCTCATACACAACTAAGGTCCCTATTAATTCAGAATCCTAAAGCATGGTATCTAGGTGATAACACAAAGATAGATTTATTGCATAACTCAGAGAGGAAGTCTTAATCAGGCTTGCCTACTAGTTTTAAGCATGCTGACAGTTAAACATGATTACAAAGACAGTTCTGATTTTATTTTTTAAGTTAATTACCTAAGGCTAGCCTAGGTGTAGGATAACATGCAAAAGTTATTCAGATTTGTTAACGACTCTACATTGTTTATAGCTAATAACATGCAATTCTAAGTGTTGAAGATGTGCAAGGGCTAATTACCAGTTTCTTAGAACATGGGGACTGTTTTAGATATCTGTATTTAGACTAAGTGTAGTTAAATAGATACGATCCTATAGCATGATATATAATACAGCATGATCCCATAATAACTTAAACAGGATTTCTAAATGCACATAGAATCACAGCATTATGCACAATTTCAGGAATAGAATAAGTGACAGATTTTAATCGTTGTTTACCTAGAACAGGATCTCTATGTGTATAGCATGATGAGACATGATTGTAGTTTATTTATCCTAGGACAATACTTCTAGTGAAGTTTCAGAACATGGGCAGAATCACGTAATAGCAACTTATTTTATTATTTATCCTATAGGCAGGATTTCTAAGCGTAGATGAGATGTTGAATACACATAGATCTTAAGTAGCATGATATCTATAGCATGGCATGTTGTTCCTAAACATGGCTGCTATTGCACATGGAGAAAATAAACCTAGAAAAATGGTCTCTACCCTTAATTATACTACAACATGCATATCACCCACCCATTTTCACTATCCGACCCCAGATTTGTTTACAATTAATTATTACAGACAATTGAATATGAATTACACAGCTAAAATAGAAGAAAAATGAGGAGTTAACTATAGGGATCCTACAGAAGAGACTCAAGTATCCAGGTCCTCAATGCCAGGTAATGTTTCATAGCCTTTTTACAATCCGGGTGTATTAGAGTTCCCTAAGAACCTCAAGGGATCCCGGGTAGTTCTCACACCAGCATTTCATAGCCAAGATAGAGTAAGTGCAGTGTGGCATGGCCAGCCTTTGTGTTTCAAAGTTCAGAGGGAGCTCAAGGGTCCCAAGGAAATGCTCACACAGAGGGGGCAGAACCTAGACTTCTTAGAGTATATGTGAAAGTGCTTGACATAGTTTTTTTTAAAAGGTTCAGTAAGAAAACAGTTTTGAAGAGGAAATTTGATTGGAATAGAAGTTCAACATCTCACAAAGGACCAGGAATAGTCCAACAATCACAAGCAGGGGTAATGGACAAATACAGAGCATGTGATGGAAAACATGTAGCAGGTAGAAACACATATAGGCATGAAATCAGAAGCTCCTAAGGGTTCAGAGGATCAGGGGTATAGTAAAGTACTGGATTAGATTAACATATCAACACCAACCAACTAAGACTATGATCACTAATGTACCATTCATAGGCATGGGGATTCACATAAGAAACATGTGTTAAGTATACAGAAACATGCTGGTCATTGACAAGTAAAGCCTAACTTAACATGTGAATGGAGTTCAGAATCCTAGTTACATGTTGAACAACAAATAATAAGTAAAAGAAAATTAGAAACACACTGAATTACAACAGTAATAGAAACATGTTGGT